>RXOD01004940.1:0-17003 GCA_005223375.1 Amoebophrya sp. AT5.2
GCGAGCCGCATGCGCGGCGCGGTGAGTTCCGCGACTGTGCCCATGTCGCATTCCGGGACGGGGTGGGCAAGTCTTTGCCTTTTGAGTCTCTGGCGGATAGGGCCGGGCGTCTCTCTCTCTCCGTGATCCACCCCCGGGGACCGTCTTCCTCTGCCTGCCGGGGTAGAAGAGCGCGCGGGGCATGCTATGCGCCAGGGCGAGCAGCTTGCCCAAGGCCGCAATCTTCCCAGTTGTCCCTGCCTTCCTCGTCGTTCTCGCTCTCGGAGTAGCGCTCTTGCCACATACAGGCTGCCATCGTCCAGGCGAAGTCTTTGGGGAACGCGTCGGCCTAGATTAAAGCAGCCACGGACTCACCCTGAAAAAGTCCGACTGTGCTATACAAGCAACGCGGAGGCGGCTTCCGCGCGAAGAAGCTCGAACTTTACCGGTACAGTTACCGCGTTGGAAGCTTGCACTACAATAAACTCGCGAAAGTGAGGCAGCTGCGACAGGTGCCTCGACGTGCCGCCGCTCCGAGTCCTCGCCATGCCCGCGCTGGCCGTCGTCGTCCGCGGGGGGGCAGATGTCACACAACAAAACCACCTTGGCCGCTGCGTCGTTGCGGCGGGCACTTCTGGCCGCGCGGTGCTTCGGATCTGGTTCTGGTCGCTGGCGGACCGGTAAGCGTAAGGCGTGGACCCAAGGCATGGCAGGAGTTTCGATCTCTTCCGGCTCGGAGTCTTCATCTTGCTCAACAAAGACTCGGGGCGGTTGTAGCATGTGCAGGAATACTATGCTGACCAGCAACGTAATACCATGCACAGGCGAAGCATCTGAGACGCCCCACTTGTGTTGTCTATGCCTATCCAGGACGGTGCATCGGGCGAGTTGTGCCACGTTAGCACCCGCGTTGTTTTCAAGCAAAAACCTGGCCAGTTCTACAATTAATATCAAAGACGAAATGTAGAACAAAGTATGACTTGACAGCCTGTAGCCACGTATGATGAAAAATCAAAGAACAAGTATCGCAGACTGGGTATTCGTCAGACAAAACCACGACCACGACAAACCAGAACAACTAGCACGCTTTTCGTACGAGTCGTCTCAGCATGAAGGGAGGTGCAGCAGCTTCAGGATCCGCAGCGTGGTAAACAAAACGCGCTTTCTGCATGTTGATATTCGTTTTCAGTTCTTCAAAAAGTATTTCCACTGCGCTGCTTCGCTTTCACGCAACACGCATTTATTCGAACTGGGGCAAGAGCGCATTCGCTGTGCGTCCATCTTGAACGAACATCTCGCGCGCAAAAAATCTAACAATTAAATCAGAGACTCCCCCCGGCGGCATCTGCGCTCGCGGAGTGGTCTCGTCACGGTAGTTCTACGCCGCATATGAAGTTCTACTCGATGGTGCAACTCGCTAGTCTACACCCAGCTTTGCCTCGTTCGCGTCCACCGCACTCCCGCATCTGCGCCTGAACCATCGAAATTTTTACTGTCCGAGCTCCTTCAACACGGTTTCGGCCACAAGACCGAAGGTGGAGTCGTTGCTCTCGAGGAATCCCTGGCTTTTCGTCTTCTTGCTGTGCAGCAGATTGCCATTCACTTTCACCTCGAAGTTACCTGCGATTGAATACGGTCACGGTCAGTGCGACGCCGAGGAGGTAGTGGCACTAAAACTTCTACTTCAGGAGGACCGAGCACTAGTTGTCACAATCAATGGACATCATTTATCGATGAAGCTGCCTACTGCAAAGCAATGGGTATGGACTGCTGATCGATGCTGTTGCTGTGGTCCATAAAAAACTAACTATTTCCAGTACCGGTGGTTCCTGGGTCGGCGACGACGTCCCACTTCAGCTTTTTCACGTCTACGCCCTCATCCTTCAGCGCAGCCTCCAGCTTTTCGCGGGAGGCCACATAGTGCTTTTTGTACCCTCAGCCTCCGCAGTACTGTACAGAGATCGTTACGCCCTCGTCGCTCGTCGCCATCCTTATCCTTTTCTACGCAGATACTTATTGTCGGTGGCTGTAGGTGGAATAACAAGTGCTTCGTCTTCAAAGAAAATGGAACCGCTCGTCAAAAAGCTCTCTCTTTCTTCTACTTCTACTTGGGTGAAGTTTAAAAGAAGTTTTGCCTTACCTACTCACTGGCGTGGGGTGTCTTTGGGTATGAACCAGCACGCAAACCACCTCCTCCTGTCTGAGCGAAGTATAAAAATTTACAACTTGAAATTGCTTGTCGCTTCTAAGTACAGTCGCGTGCCTGTTCGAAGGGTCTGATTCGCAGTCGCACTGGAGAATGCACATGACTTCGACCACTTGTGACGCAGCAGATCTCTCCGTAATCGGTCACAGCGAACTTCTTGAAAGATGCTGTCAAAAGAGACATTAAGGCTTTGCCTTCCGAGAGTTTTCCATTGCGCATGCTTTTGAAACTGACAAACGGGCGCTTCCACGAAGTCGAAACTTTGGGTGGAAGTGGATGAAACGAGTGCGAAACAAATTTTTGAGCGACAGCGAGTAGGGACTCTGCAAAATATAAAATGGAAAGCGCAGTAGTTGCAAATCGTAGTTGCACTGCATCTTCGCGTCAGATACTATACAAGGGACTCCTCCAAGGCGAAAACGCGGGTCACGCCCGATAATTCTGGACCGAGCTGTTGTAGCTCAGTTCCTCCTGTGAGAGCATCGTCTCCAACTCTGCCCCCGACACCATGGGACCTGTGATTCGAAGTGGGAACCCAATCGAAGTAGCCACTTCATGCTGTTGTACTCGTACCACCACCTGCAGCTGAAAACGTAAATAGTACGATAGCGATACGTATAGCGATAGGTACCTCTTCTTTCGTGCGCCTCGTTCCACGCCACGAAGCTGTTCGGAGGTTTACCCCCCCTGCGGTCACTGGTTCCGCTCGCACCGGAGGACTTTGGTCGTTCTCTACTATGCATGTTGTATGCCGCTGCCCACGGCCGCGGACGGCGCTCATCCAGCGGCGTGTCCAGGTCGGAACGCACTTCTCGAACCGGCGAGCGGTGCTCTTTTGCGCGCGGAGATGGCGACGCGGATGGCGACAAAGGGGGACGCCGCCCGACCTGCATCCGTTCGTTATGTCAAGTTGAATTTTTTCGGCTAATCTATCAGAAAAAACAACGTCTTTGGAGACAAGTTTTTCAATGCGTAACAATTTACGGCCACTATACCATTGCAGCAGCCCCGCCAGCTAGATCCGCCCTCGCTGCGAGACCCACACCCGGCGACACGGACCCGCTCGACAGCGGGCTTGCAAAAGCTTTTCGAAGTGCTGGATTCGCCATGAAAGACTGCGCAAGCTCGACGGCAGAAACGCCCTTCTTCCGCGAGACCGCTAGCGTCGGAATGCCGCTATCCCAGCGCCGTTCGCTCGCATACGCGCGCGTTCTTTTCTGTTCCTGCTCCGACGGCTGCTCCGAGTCGGCGTTGCTGTCTTTGCTCGCACCTTGTGACAATTGAGAAATGACCATGTTGTTCAGCGCCGCGTGAGAGCGTGAGAAGAGTGGCTTCATTTCTGAGACGGTGGAATGCGAAAGCTGATGCTGACCGCTAATACAAAACAGTAAAAGTAATGCAGAAGTACTATTTGCGGGGAAGGAGACGGACCAGGCCTTGGGACTCTTGGTGCACTCGTTCATTGCGTGGATGCAGTCTGCCGAATCTAGCCCCAGTGACATGTCGCTCTGCGCAATTCGAAATGCAAGTTGTGTCCATGCGCTTTCATATTTCTTTTGAAAAAGAGTGACAAAACAAAAGCACTGTTCCGTGTTGCACGTAATTGATGAGGATTGCACGTAAAAGAAAGCATTTTGCAGAACAAGGACGAAAAAACGAGAATACGTAGTTATCCAGGAGCACGCCCGCCCCGAGTGCTGGTCTGTCGTCCCCTCGCGGAAACCTCGGGCCGCCCTTCGCACCGCCTCCGGCCCGACTTCCCGCCATTCTCCCCCCGCAGTTGTTGTTCCGCAGGTACTCTTGCTTCGCTGCAGCTCCTATCCGCTCCTTCGCCTTTTTTTCGCGGTAGTATTCCGCACCCGACGTCGTCGAGCTGGACTCGTCGTAGTTGTATTGCCCACCACTGTACATTTCTTCCTCTTTTATCGGCGAAAAGGTTTTCCGGTGCTGCTCTTTGAGGAGCCGCCGCGCCTTCTTAACCTCCTCGGCGGCGTTGTTGTAGGCCCGTATTTTGGCGCTGTGACTGGAACCGTCCGGCCACCACGTGGGGTAGACGTCGCGCTTTATTGCCTTTTCGGGGTTCGCTGCGTCGGGTTCGTAAACGGCTTGGGTGGGGACGGTTTGCTTCGCATTTTGTCCGCTGGTCGGCGTGGACTTGTCTGTGGCGTTAGTTCTATGATTTAGTGTTGAGAGAACCGCAACTACTCGTACTCGCCGAAGGAACCAGAAATCTGGTGCATGTTTCCGAACACTGCTCAAAATCACTACCATGTAATCCTCTGGGCCGAAACACCGCTTTGTTCCCTTTTCTCCACTGCGCGTTCGGCTTTCGGAACGGCATCGCCTGTGATATGCCGCGGAACAGCTCGGGTTTTAGCTCGCTTGGCCACTCCTCCTCATTCGCGCAGTGGTAAACCAGGTTTTCCAAATCCTCCAGAGACCACACGACGGAGGACGGAACCGCAGGAGCCGTGCTGCCGCTCGACGGCGTGTGGCCTCTTTCACCAGCCGTGTTCATCTGCCCCACTGCCGGACTCGTCCCCGGTACCGACGAGGCGCCATTTCTCGCCGATGAGGAGTACTGCAGCGCGTAAATCCCGAGTAAGCTGAGCATTTTCACCACCTCGGGCCAGACGTTCTCGGAGTAGTTCTGCAAAAAATTGCGCAGAGTGCGGTTGCTGAGCCAGTGGTTGAGCTGGACCAAGTGAGGGTCCGCCAGCGTGTGGCTGAGAACCACCATCTTGAATTCAGAAGGTGCTGGAAGTTTCCGTCGCAATCTGCGATCTGGGATTCCACCGTGGCTTTTTGCGAATAGCCCGCTTCACAAGAAAGCGTGGAGGTGCGGCGCGACAATTTTTTGGTACTACTTTCGTAAATTGTGAAAGGTACAGTTGGATCGAATTTCAACCTGCAGCCCGTTCAAAAATATCCGGGAAGGCGTAACCTTGACTGTTGTGCGAAATGCGGTTGTGGTAACAGCGCAGATGCAGAAATGCGCACTTAGACAGCAAATGCCTGTCGAACAGCCGCTACCGCCCCGCAGCCACACCTGCTCCCGCGCCGAAAGCGTTTGGTCCGACGTCTGCCCCTTTTCATCAACAAAAATGCACTACTGTAGCGGTCGTAAAGAGTTCTGCGTTTGTTCCTGCTCGGTCCCACTCGAGGACCTGTAATATTCTCGATTGAGCGGTATAGGTTATTTCTCCATCGCTTCGACTTCTTTTTTCAATCCTGGGTTTGTGAAGAAGTCCCCCGCAAACTTCAACACGTCCTCTGGCCTTTTCTCCAACGCTGTGTTTACGAACTTGGAGAGCAGGTTCTGGATCTCAGGATGCTCCCGCAGGTACTTCTCATTCTTCATCTGCTGCGCGACCTGTGTCAGGAAGAATTTTTACTCGCGTTCGCCAATAAATCGTTCAATGCAGACTGCACCGGAGCGACTAGCTACTGCTACGACACAGAAGCGTGACTCGCCAATCGATGTCGATCAAAACCAAAACAAACGTCCTCGTACCTTGGCACTGTCAACAGTGCTCTGCTGATCTGCGTTGAGTGCACTACCGGAATCCATTTTGGTGTACTTTTTCTGTGAACATGCACCCTGTGGGAGACTTTATCCACCCTTTCGCCCTAATCTGAATCCTACCTCTTCCCTTTCCTTTCCCGTCGCTTTAGGAACTCATTTATCGTCCCGCCTTAGGAACTCACTTTCCACTCTTTGTCTCGGAGGCAGAGCAAGGCCGGTTTCTCCGTCTCTCCATGAAGACACGGGCGCCAGGAACCTGAGTAACCGGGCGCTGATCTGCGGGCAGCGCGTCGCGGGGAGGTGTTATCGTTTTTATCCGCATCAAGTTGCGAGAAGTTCAGCAAGAAAATCCAAGAAAGTCGTGGGCCAAACCGCACGACGAGTTTCAAGAGTCAAGAGTGTGCAAAATTCGTTTCCGTTGTCAAGAAAAAGGCAAAAAGAAAGCTCGTTTTTTTAGAATGTCGATGCAGTAGCGCGGGGCCTCCGGTGGAGTTCCTGAGCCGTAAACAAAAAATCATTGGACACTCAGCCGTTCAAATTGCGTGAGACACCTTCGAAAATCGATGTTAATTTGAAACCTGCGTAGTGGCTGTAGTAGTAGTACCTGAAAGTAATTGGATTCTTACACGACAAGAAAAACAAGAGGGACTTGTGTCCGTGTTCGAAGGTAATTTTCAAACCAAAAAAGTGAAGGGTGGTACAACAAGCATTTGTATTTGATACCGGGGAGACCGGCGAGCGTTTGAATTTGCGCGATCAGAATACCGTCGCAGTAAGGTTGTCCTCAAACATTTTCAAGTAATAAGTTGGCAGAACGGTAGTGATTCGAATTGCTCGCACAGCAATATTGATTCCTTTTCCGCGGAGGGGTATCCGCTTATGATTGTTTGAAACAGGCTAGGTATCGTGTTTAGAAAGTGGATAAAGCACGGCATCAGTCGTTCGTTGCAAACATGCTGCAGGAAGAACAGCAGAAAAACACTTCTCTAGGTTTGGATCCGCTTATAATTGAAACCCCAACTACAACAAGCAACTGCCGCCGCAATTCACTCCACCCCCATGACCGCAATTCCCTCGATCGGCTTCGGTGGGCTGATTTCGAAGCCAAACCCTTTCTTCGGCAGCACCACCTTGAAGCGTTCTTTTTCGGTGCGGCAGATCGCGTGCTGCACGCTCTCAAGGTTCTCGATGTTCGGCGCCACCACCCGGTCCCCCGCGTCGTGTGCGAACAGGAGCTTGCATGCTTTCTGCTCCTCGTCCAGTTCGATTTTCACCTTCTTCGCGTCCCCATACCTCTTTACGATTTCCGCCGACGAGTGCAGCTCCTTCGCGACCTTCTGCAGCTTTTTCCGCACGAAAAACGCATACTCCCGCGCACGCGACAACCCGTAGACGCAATCCGTGCAATCGCAGTCCTGCAGGTGGAGGTAGTTTTTCGCGCCGCGACAGCTGCCGGTGCAGGTTGTGAGGGAGGACGGCGCAGACGACGCTGCACTCAAGGGAGTACGAGCACACGAGAAACGGTCGCCGGTAGAAGGTTCTGGAGCGAGGGAACAAGGTGCGGCGTTCGGCGGCGTACTTGCAAGCGGTTGCTCGATCTCCATTTCAGTTTCGTTTTCCGCGATCAGCGCACCACCCGCGCGCAAATCCACCGCCCTCAGGGCTGCGGTGAATCGGTCCGACACGGAACCTCCGCAGTTCTCGTTTTCTTCTACCCCCGCCGGCCCCGCCCGCGACGACACGCGCGCCAGCGCCTCCAGCACGATTGCGGTTTCCGCCTCCCTCGCATCTACCAGCAGCTGGCGGAAGAACGGTGAGCACTCTTCGGTGTCCACGTGCAGCGGAAAGTCGAACTTCGCGTTGAAAGCGTTCTTCTCCTTCTCGATGAGGCAGTGCGCGTCCGCCTTCCCCGGGAGGATGAACTCCCGCTCCACGAAAGCGAGGAAGCCGTCCGGGCGCCGCGCCGCCAGGTAGAAAAACACCTCCTTCTGCTGGTGCCGCAGCGCCACCGCCAGCATCTCCTGCGTCATACGCTCCTCCACCGGACACTGCCACACGATGTTCGCGACCTCGGACGGAACCGAGCAGGACAGTTCACTGTCCTTCGCCGACTGCGACAGCACGGCCTGCAGCGTCTTCAGCCAGCCGCGCGCGCACAAGATTTCCCGCACGCTCACGTCGTGCGAGTTCAGCATGTGAGCGTGGGAGGTCATCTTCAGCTTGCTGCCGAGCTGAAGCAGCACGCAGTACATCTCCTCGGGGCCGTACGTGAGCACGAACTCCGGAAACGTCATCTTCGCGTTCAGCACGATGGGGCCCGCGCGGAACAGGCGGCTGTGCAGAAAAGTGATGCCGTGGACGTTGAGACGAACCGCGTTGTTCGCCGCAATCTTCTTGAAGAAGCTGAGCGGGTAACGGCGACTGAAGAGATCGTCAGCGAGCGACCGGTCCTTGAGGTACCAGGAGGCAGAGACGAAGCCGTCTACAAGCGTTGCGTCGTCAATGAGTTCCCCAGCATGTGGGTTGAACACACCCGTCGTGGCAGCAGCCGTTTTCAACGCTTTCATTCGATCCGCCTCCGCATTCTGTAATTCGTTCACTTCTTGATAGGCGTCGAAAGCATTCGCGATCACCCACCGCGCGGCCTCGGTGTTGTCCCACGTCCCATTGCTGATCAGAAACTCCGGCAGATACCGCATTTTCTTCTTCGGTCCGAACACCCCGTGAAAATTCGTCTCGGTGGTTGTTTGCAGAAGCCGCACGGCCGACACCGCGAGCAGGAACTCGCCAGAGTGCGCATGCCGGGAGAGCTCCTGCGGTTTAGGCGCCGGCGTTTTCCCGACGTTGGAAGCCTCGTCCATCTCCAGCGTGCGCAACACGTCATCCTGCTCCACTTCCATTTCGATTTCCCGCTCTGATTCATCGTTCTCATCGCTTTCGTCGTCCCCCTCCTGCTTCGGAATGCCTCCGCTGAAAAACAGACGCAGGGCCGTCACAGCCGACCCGCCCGCCGTGAATGCGTTCGTCGGGGACGCCCACATGAGCCGCGTTTTCGCCGTATCCAGCTCCTGCATCCAGAATTCGGATGCCGAATCCTCATCCACCAAATGCAGAAACTGGACAGGAACTCCGGGCGGCAACAGCCCGCGCTCCTGGAACAGAAGTTTCACCTCGGACAGAACCTCCCCGATCATCATCCCGGGAACGGGGGGCGAGTAGAAGATTCCCTCACCGTTACCGATGCGAATCTCGAGCACGGGGGGAATTGCAGGCGCGTTTTTGACGGTCGGGCCGACCGCGTTTTGGCCCGCCGGGGGCGGCGAAGAGTTCTCGGTGTACGACATCTTTGGGATCGGTCTTGGGAAACCGAAATCCGCTTGTTCCGATTTTTCTTCTCGTAGTCGAGTCTAGGTCTGCCGTTCGTCTAGGTAGGAGCCAATCAAGAGAAAATCATTTTTTGTTGGACGCGGCTGTTGGGAAGCACGGAACTATTGCGGCACACTTTCGACGAAGCAATCTGCGCAACTTTGCACCATCGCCCGCTCCCAAACTCTCTCATCAATTTTGCTGTCTCAATTCGAGGATCCCTCTGAAGTCAACTGCTGCATTTTTTGAAGACACACGAAACACCGCTGCAGAACAACACCGAAAACGAGGAGCATACACGCTTTGACTGCGAGTCGTCCTCCGCTGCAAAATATCGGGAGCCCTTTTCAGGCTTTTCTTTTTTTATACTGTCGCCATCGCGCAGTTGCGTTATTCACAGTTGCGTTATTCTGTCAGGTTTTACAAGAAGTCAATGGCTCGAGTCGAATGCCCATCCTGCGTTCGTCTTCGTGCCCGTGTCATCACTAGTCTTCGTCCCACCGAAAGGCAGGTGAATTAGCGGTGCGCGCGGTGAGCACTTCCACTCCATCGTCCGTGACGATCATTGTGTGCTCAAACTGTGCGGAGCGGCTACCGTCCGCCGTTACACTCGTCCATCCGTCTGGCCAGGTTGTGTCCTCATAGCTGCCGAGATTTATCATAGGCTCAATGGTGAAGACCTGTGGGAAGTGTAGCAGAAGAAGATGTGAACCTCTTTCCACACTCCGGTCCGCGTTGGCGATGCGGCACGCGGCAGTCGGGCCAATGCCAGGCGAAGAGCGACTTGGGCGCGCGGCGTGCGATTAGCGATTTGGGCGCGCACTGTGCAATGGAGGCGCAAGCAAGCTTAGCGATGCAGTTTCACGCGGGGGCGAATGCCAGTGTTACGCACCGACGGTCGCCTGTCCACGGCGCTGCACCGACGAGCAGCGTGAACCTAGGGCAGGGAGGTGACACGGCAAGCATTGTTTCGGGTACTGGCGAAAAGAACAAAAGAACAAAAGTATAAGTCGTAAATGATAAAAATCACAATGTTATAAACGACTAAACGTACGTGTCCTTTCCGCATGGTGCCCACCGCTTTGTTTTTCTCGTAGTGCGGGATGTTTGGTGCGCAGTGAAACAACCTCCCAACGCCGTGTCCACAGTAGCTGCGCACCACGCTCAACCCGTGTTTCTTCGCCACGGCCGATATCACGCCGCCGATCTCTCTGTACATTACTCCTGGTTTGCAAAACTTTATTGCTGCCATGAGTGACTCGTAGCAGCCGCGGACCAGTCGCTTCGTGTCCTCGTCCATGTTTTTCCGATCTCCCACGAGGAAGGTTTCGTTCAGGTCCGCGTGGTAGCCCAATAAATAGCACGTGACGTCCACATTCACGATGTCCCCCTCAATCAACGGGCGGGAGTCCGGGATGCCGTGGCACACCACCTCGTTGACGGAAACGCAACACGAGCGCGGGAAGTTCCGGTAATTCAAGGGAGAAGGGTAGGCGTTGCGGCCGACGATAAGGTCGTGCACGGCGGTGTCAATCTGCTCCGGCGTCGCACCGGGCCGCACGAGCGAGTGCGCAAGGTCGAGCGCCTCCCGGCCCAGGGCACAGGACTCCTTCAGTTTCTTCAACTCCGCCGAGTCGGAGACGACGGGGATCTCTGTCGATTGTGGTATTGTTGTACTAAACATCTTTTCATCTCGTGAGTCTCCGTTGCGGGTGGAGTTCAAAGACAGCAGCTGTCTAATCGATAAACTTCTGGTAACGCTTTAGATCTAGCGGTCGTACGACCTATAGGATAAATAGTAGTAAAAGTCTAAGTAGCCAACAAATCGGCAGAACAGTACGTCCGCTCCGATTTGCTTTTGCTTCTATTTCGGGTATCCCCGTCACCGCCCAGTCCGGTAGCTCGATCTTCGCCGACGTGGGCACGCCCCGCATCTCGTGGCTGAAGGGGAAGGGGCGCAGCGGTCCCGTGTATCGGTAATTCTCGAACACGGTTCTGTCCAAGCTCTTGTTGTGCCGGAATGCGTTCTCGACCACTTTGTGCACCTTCTTGTGCTTGCTCCAGTTCTCCTTGAAGCAGGCCTGCGTACAGAAGTACGACGGCGGCAGGCCCAGCTTCGCGCACGTCGGACACCCCATCGAGTCGGGGAGCTCCTTCTTGCCGCAGCCCGCGCAAGTGGGCCGCATCATGGGCCCGCTGGACGACGACGAGTTCGCGGCGGCAGGCATTTTTTCCTATTGGGCGCTTGTTACCGCGAAGTGAGGCGATATGGGGAAATATTTTTCAGTAGTTGTCCTATGACCTTATTCAGCTGCAGCCACTACATATGTACAGGCCTGAGCCCAAGTAGCATCTCCGTTGTCACGCGCTGTCGAAGGCGAACCGAGGAAATGCTATATTCAAATGCAGATGCACCGGAATGCGCGCGCGTATTAATATCTGCGTTCTTCCGGATCTGCTGGATCGCTGAACAGATTCGAGATCGCGGTACAGGCCGTGATCTTCACGAGTTGTCAGTGTACGTGTACCTCCGCAAAGAGCCCACTTCTAGATCAGACACGTACAAAGCAGCTGCTTCTTCTCGAGCGCCTTAGCAATAAGTCATCGCACCAGACCGAAGTCAGCGCTGGCTCGTGGTCCCCGCCCGAAACATTTAAGCTTTTGGTTGTTTAGTCTCAGTCAGGCACTTTCGCGTGCCCGCAAAACTAGATACGTGACTGCATACTCAGCTGCTCGCACAAACATCAACATGTTCATTTTGTTTTCCAAAAAAACAAAGCCAAACAAGTCGCGCTTCCCGAGAACCTAAAGCGCGTGTTTCGTTGTGCAACCATCCACAAGCATGTCTGTCGTTCTACGGATGCATCGGACTGTTCTTGGAGTATCTGCGTAAAGGTGAACCATTCTGAAAACGTAATGAAGTACCCTACGAAAATTTTGAAATTGGATCGGACCGATCTTTGTAAAAAGCTGATAGAACAATAACCAATCTGCGGCGACCAAATGGAGTGACCCCGTCGATTAAATTGGGGCCGACTCCAATCAGGGAATTGGAAGCCACTTGAAGCTCCGCTGAAGTTAGTTGTATCTCTCTTCTAATAGCTGCCAGAATAAACCACGAAGTTGTAAAAGTAGTGTCTCGCAAATCGTTATGGTTTTATAGATTCACAACGTCTACTCACTTCTTCGTCTTGTCCTCGACATCGGCGACGGCCTCTTCGTTGGCGTTTGCGGAATCATCTGCCGCCCCGTCAAACCATTCGACAAAAGCGAGTCGTGCCCGCCGCCATTCCTCGATACTCCACTTCCACTTTCGCTTTGACGTCCCCATATCGTCAAACCGTGGCGTCGACGGGATCATCGGGGCGTCGTCGGGAACTGTGGGAAATTGATACGAGGATCCTTACCACCATTCTATCTTGATCTTGTAGAAGTAGTGAAAACAAAATCAAATGGTACAGACGCCCTTGGTTGTATCCTGGAAGTGTTTTTGTATCTGGAGGTAGCGCAGGTAGCTTGGCTTCTGCTTCCACTTGAGGACTTCCTCGTTCCGCTTTTTGGTGACCTCCTCCGGCTCGGTTTCGCGTGGCCGCGGATTCACAGTCTTGGTTCTCGCCTTTGGAATTTTTGCATACCAAATATTTCATCGAATGATGAAGACCACCATAGATAGCGCCTGCTTGCAGGAGCGAGCAGCACTTTCTTTACATAGAAACTAGTACCAACACCACATATAGAATAACACGTAAAACAGGAGCCGAACGGCAGGAACGACGGAAAACGCACCTTCCTTTCCTTGCCCGGTGCTGACACTCCTGTCTCGTTTGATGGCGCGTCGGTTTCCTCCTCACTCTCCTCGTCCTCAGACGGCTCGCCATCCTTCGGCGGCGCCACTATGTGCGCCTTCACCCATGCACTCTTGTCCGCTTTTCCCTTCCCCTTTCCTTTTGACTTTCCGCCTCGTCGCGTGCCCTTGCCCTTCCCTCGCGCAGGTGGCGCAAAACCCATCGTGTAGAAAGGAGCTGCGAAGAGATACGGTGTTGTTATGTTTTGGAGGAGAAAGGGGAGGTAAAAGAAGATAGAATACTACGTGCAGTCCGTTTGCTTCGTCCTTTCTAGAAGCGATTGTTTGTGGGAAAACGAAGTGTGAATGGCTACCTCCCGTGTGCAGCATCGGGAGCGGGATCCAGTTGCTGGCGTCCACGAACTGGTATACCCCGCCCGTCATCGGATCCCACATCGGCGCCATGGGCGGCGGGGAGCCGTCGGCGCCCGGCGCCCCTACCGGCACTACGACGGGTGACATCGACATGGTGACGTCCCCCGTGGGCATGCTCATTCCGGCCGGTATCGTCATTTCCGTTCCGGGGAGGACGGTGGCGGTGGTCGGCGGTGGCGGTGCCGCGGCGTCCTGCGGTTGTGTCGGTTCGACTGCAGTTTCGGCGGCCGTTTCGGCGGCCAGCGCGACGGGTGGCTGGTCCGCGAACGCGACCACGTCCGCCGTTTCCATTTCCACTGGCGGCTGCTCGACTTCTTTTTTCACCGGGCTCTCGTTTTTGTCTGTAGTTGCACCTGCTTCGGCCGCCGTTGCCCCGCCAACAGCGGACTGTGTCTTCCCCTTCTTCTTCTTCTCAATCTTCAAGAAGTCGCCGAGCGTTACCTCCGACGGCTGCGCACCCGGCTGGGCGCCCCCCTTACCCCCCCACCCGGATGATTTCCCCTTGCCCTTTCCGGTCGCAGACTTTCCCTTGCCCTTGCCCTTTTTACCTTTCTTGCCGAAACCCTGCTGCGCCATCAAAGCTGGCATCATCTCGTCCGGCACCGGCGCGAACACTTTCTTGTAAACCGACGACGGTGACAAACCGCCGACGCCCGCCGCCAACTGCGGAAACACGGGCTGCGGAAACGCGGGCATACCAGCAGGAAAAACCTGAAGAGCATCCAACGATAAACTATGGCTACGTTGTACTTCTACTTCGAGTTCGACGAAAGTAGATCTACTCTTGTGATAGATTTACCTCCGGCAGCATGAAGGAGCACCCTACTTCTTGATGGAGAAAGACCCCGGAGTATTCTCCACCACTCGAAACAAAGTCGAAATCGCATGCGCATAATTACCGTCGTTCCGTCCGGCAGTATGTGAACGAGTTGACACATGGGGACATTGGCGAAACGCCGCGTCGTCCAATTCGGGTCGACTGGCGGTTTTTTTTGCTTTGCCGCTTTCTGCGCCGGTGCGGAGGCTACTGGCGCTGCTTTTTCTTGTGGCAAAGTAGAAGCGGCTTCCTCCTGCGCAATTTCCTTCGCGGCCGTTGTCGGCTCCGCGGCGGCCGGGTCAGCGGTCATTTTGTTTTCAGTGTCCGCGCATAGGCGTCCTCCTGAAAACTATTTTGCATCACAGACAAGCAGAAAGATCAAGATAAATGGGAATACTGAAGGTTTCACGATGAAACAGAAAAAGAAAGGAACTCTGACCTCGGCTCTCGCTCTCATATCGGCCTCTCACTCCCTTAGCGCAGTGCCCGCGTTCCTCTTTCCTCAGCTATGCCTGAGCAGAGATCACTCACTAGGGCTACGTCTTTTTCTTGGACATCCGTTCAAGATGGCGCGAAGATCAGGAGACGTGAAAGGAGCTGCCGATGTGCTGTGGTCGCTGGCACTTTTCATTTTCTGCTTTTGCCGATAGCTCTCCAAAACTGCTGAGCTAAACCTGTTCTGTCGTTGTCGCCGGTACGGTGGATTCTCCGAAAATAAAATGGGCATGGATCGATTCTCCACAATCGATGGTCGCGAAATCGATGCACGCATCGAATCCGCATATTTTCACACGAGGCCCTGGGCTCGCGCGAGCTGCCCGTGCGTGATTGCTCCGTACTCGCCGTCCCCTCCTCGCCCCCGCCCTCCGCCACCGCCGTAGGGTCCCCGAGGCCCGCGACCCCCGTAGCCCCCGTAGTCCCCCCTCTCACCCCCTCGGCCATAGTCGCCATGATAGCCGCCTCCCTTTTCCCCGCCCGCACGTTGCTCTGCACGCCGCGTCTCCCGCTCCTCGTGCGTGTCTTTCGCCGAAGCGCGAACGGCCTGCGCCTGCAGCTGGAGCTCGGTTGGTAACGCCGCAATCTCTTCGGGCTTGAGGTTTCTGAGGTACTCGAACACCTCCGCCTGACTCATCTTCTCGATGCGGCGGAGAAACTGGAGGTTGACCTCCTTCTTCGTGATCGGCTTGAAGGCCTTGCCAAACAGCTTCTCGCGCAGCCTGATCGATGAGGCGATTTCAAGGGCCTAAGACCAAGAACCTATACTTTATCTTTTGGGCTAGACCTCCTATGCTGGTCGCTATGTGTGAACTATGAGGCAATGCTTCAATGAATCAATGTTCGAAGATACCGCTTGCTCCGTGCGCGCAAAATTTCTTCCTCACTCTGCGTAAGCACCGCATTGTCGTCGTCCTGGTCCTTGTTGCGTTTTTCGCGCAAAAACGTAGAGTCGTCCGTCAATCCGAGGAGAAATACCGCGTGGCCCAAGGCGTGCGTAACAAGCGGATTTTCCCGCAGCCAGTTCTTGGTACCGTCCACGTTTGTGTGCGCCATGCGCTGTATCTCGGCGAGGCCTGTCGTCATTGTTTGGTGTTTGCTAACAGCGACATTTGAATAATGTGCGCAGGATGAAGAAAAGAAACGCAAAATTTTCATACAGTAGAGCAGCTCCGCCGGTTTGCAATTGTGCATGACTTGCGCCACTTCTCCCAGCAGCGACGCGTCTTGTGGGTCGATTTTCTGCACTTCTTGTTCCGACCTTTTCATTAACCCGGAGATGCGGTTTCCGACTTGGTCAAACTGGTCGAGCGTCAAAATTTTTGACAACGACTGCTTGCTTTTCATCTCGTTGTCGGCCCAGTCGACAATTAGCTCACGCCCCCGCAGCGGATACTTGTTCAGGTTTCTTATCGCAGCTTGCGCCGTGTCCACGTCCGGGTATTCACAGAACCTTATTTGTCATTGGTTGTTTACTTCAAGTTCGATGAACGCGGACACGCGTGAACGCAAAAACAAAAACATCAACGCCCACCTAGAAAGTACTTAGTATGAATGTAAGTACCCCGTCCCCTTGTGCCTCCCTCTTCGATTATCCATGACAAAGCGGAACTCAACCACCCGGCCGGCGAGTTCGCAAATTGCCCGCATGTCCTTTTCTTGTGCCTCGAACGGGACGTTTCCGAGAAACACCCGCACGCCCTTCGTCTCCAATTTTGATGTCATCCTGCGGCCAGTGCGTCCTTACCCTTAGCTGCTAGGCGCAGAAAAAATTGCAGGGGCGGTCTGCTGTGGAAGCTTGTGTCGTTGCTTTTCCACGATCCTGCCCGGGCGCAAGCATCCGCTTCAGGCGTTCAAGCCGCGTCTGCCATTCATTTCTTTCTCTTTGAGTGGTGTCGCAATAGTGTTGGGAGTTGCGGAAACTTATTAACCGGAGTTGCGTCTACCGACAAAGAGTGGCGCTGAAGATCGATGGACACGTGGGCACAGCAAATTTGCACGAGCGATCCGGGAAGACATGAAGCACGTCATTACATCAATTACAACGAACGCACTTCTCGTTCTCGAATTTCGCACGCGGGACCTAGGGATCTTCAGGAGCTGGGGATAAAAACATTTCCATTGACGGAGAAGAAGACGTAGAGAGCCGGCTCCTTCTGGCACAGCGCGTAGTAGCAAGAGTGGTAGCTTGTTGATCTCATTTCATTGAAATGCATCACGAATTCGTATTCGTTTTGCGTTAAACTATGGTCATGGAGCCTCGCGTAGTGATCCGAACTGCGCCCGAAGACAGCACACAGGTACCAAACTGCGCCGGGCGGTTCCAGGTGCCCGGCCCGCGGCGGCTGTCGGTTTTCACGTTTGGTAAGAGGCCTGCTTGCGTCGCGCCGAGCGG
>RXOD01004941.1:0-16999 GCA_005223375.1 Amoebophrya sp. AT5.2
AAACGCGCGAAAAACGTGCGAAACAAAACCAGAGAAATCGTTCCCGAAAACGTTATGGGAGTGATTTCGCGCGTGTTTTTGTATCTTGGCCGAAAAATTTCGCGCGCATTTCGCGAACAGTCTTTCGCGAGTATTCGCGCACTTTTCGCTCAATCACTTGCACACATCAACAAAGACGCGCGCGATTTTGGCTGCGCTGATTTTTTTCGTTGCGAATTGACAACGCCCGACATCTTGCGCAGAATGAAGCGAATGGGCGCGGGTGTTTTCCATGTTTTCTCTGCCACTTCCCTTTGCGTTTTTCCTCCAAATCTCCCTCCGCTGCCGCGACTCATCGCGACAATCTCGCTTGCTCTCTCTTTTGTTCCTAGCCTAAGGCATTGGCTCAAGACCATCCGCGCGATTGCTCGCGTGCATTCTCATGGCGAAACACCCAGAAGCAAACCAAAACAAGCGCAAGAATCGCACTGCAGTCGCTCTTTTTTTCGCCGAATCATGTCGCCACAGCGCCGACAAGCTGAGCTTGAAGGGCCTGGGCCGGCCCACCGCAAGCGTTCGCAGCGCTTGCGGGCCCCGAGGTGGACAGCAGCGGCACCCAGTTCAGTGCTTGCGGCAGCGTCTATCGGTGGTGCGCACCACCGTACTAAGTGCATGCGTCCGCCCATGTAAATCCGAATTCCGACTTGATTTGCAATCCCATTTCCAATCCAATTTCAATTCTCAATCCAATTCCCCATGTGATTTCCAATGCAATCTGATTCCCAATCCCATTCTGATCTGGTTTCCAATCCAGTTCCAGTGCCCCAATGCAATTCCCAGCAATCCAATTCTTAACCCAGTTTGCAATTAATTTCCGATGCAATCCAGACTAAGCAGGGCAATGGAGGATAGGAATACTGGGTGGCTGGGCATGCCCGCAGACTTGATCTGGCGACAAATCTTACCCGCACAGAGCATGCGGGTTCGGCACCAAGCAAATGCGCTTGCGCGTATTGTACTCGCCCACTCTGACTTGACTTCTCGCCAGATTATCCGAACATGTGCAAACGCAAAAGGGGATATGGTCGCTGCAATTTCACTTTCACAATGCTTGCCAGCCCAAGTACAAGGCTG
Source organism: Amoebophrya sp. AT5.2 (assembly GCA_005223375.1). Classification (NCBI taxonomy): domain Eukaryota; class Dinophyceae; order Syndiniales; family Amoebophryaceae; genus Amoebophrya; species Amoebophrya sp. AT5.2. The sequence goes on from RXOD01004941.1 coordinate 1,114, forward strand.
TATCTATGGGATGAAGATTATGCTCTTAATATTCTTGCTCGGGAATGATCCGAGTTGATTTCTTAATTCTTTCCCAAACAATGCTTGCGTGCTGGATGGAGATGGCCGAACAATCTATCAAGGAAGTCGAAGTTGTGCTTGCTCGTTATATTTTGAGCGATGTGAAAGAGTGTCTCTCTTCTTCAATTCAACGCATGACAAAAATATGCTGCAATGCATTTTCAATCTTCCGAGTACTTTCTATATTGTTCGCATCAATCTTGATGTCTGCGTTAAATCGAAGTCGCGGCGCGGGCGCTGCTGGTTGTCAAGCCAGATTCTATCGCTGCTCCTCCGTTGATGGTCACGCCTGCATCATGTTCATGATGGATCGAGGAGCGAAGAGGGCGACCTCCACTCCTTTACGTCATCAAGCTCATTATCCACTTCTTGCAGCACCCGTGTTCGCTGAGCAGAGCTTTCCGCTCGGAACTTTTCCAGCTGCAGCTCGATCTGGTTGGCCACAGGTTTCGTGAGCTGTCCGACGTTATTAAGCACGGTTAGCGCGTCCCGGAAGTTGGGGCTTTTGGCCAGCTCGCGCCGCCGCGCCAGGTCCGTCGCCATGCACCGGAAAACTTCGGGCTCGTTCAACGACACGCGCAAGTAGGCCTGCAAAATCGAGACCAAGGCCTCCACCCGGAGCCTCTTCTGCAGTCTCACTGGTCTTCTACGTGTTTTGGTTTTCGAAGATGTACTGCGACTCGTTGCTGTGGAGGTCGGTCCCGTTCGCGTTTTGTTTCTTCTTGCGCCTGGGCCAAGGCTAGGGCTTGGGCTGGTCCCCGACGTCCTGGTCTCCGCCCGCTTTTCGGATGAGCCAGCATTTCTGTCGACGGCAGCAACAGCCGACGAGAGCGGCGAGGAGCAGTTTTCTGCACCATTCGGCAAAATATTAAACCCGATGCTTTCTTCCGCGGACGCGAGGGCTCGTTTGATTCGGTAGTGGGCGCACAGCCGTTTTGTGAGCAGGTCGAAGAGCTGCACGTGGGCCATGTTCAACAACGAGTAACTGTGCGCCAGGCTTCCCAACTGGTGCAGCGAAATCGGCTTCGTCAGAGCTCGTCGTCTAGCAGCTGGCGCGACCTGGGCCGCTGCTGTTCCCATTGGTGATGTAGTTGGCGCACCACCACCCCCCGTCGCGCCTCCTGGCAGGGAGTAGTCGGTTCGCGAAACCAGTTTCGGCACATTGAAGAACAGCACGCCGTGTGGGATCCCCTGTTGCGCGAAGCTCCAGCACGCTGTCACCGCAATATTCGCCGTCAGTTCCGGTCCCTTCAGCGCGAGCACGTCGCCGCAACACCGAAAAAGTGGCTCCAGTTGCGGCATAGCATAAGCATTTTTGTGGACGACAGGAGCGGGCCCCTGTCGAAAAAAACGATGGGGCGCGCTGGAGGTGGTCTTGCCGGTTTTACAACCTCCTCCACGATGAGCCGCTGCACCCTCAGCACCCATTGCTTTCGTCGCGCTAAACGAGGACGACATCAACTGTCCCCCGGCTTTTTTTTTCATTTTTGATTCCGTCCAGGATTCTGCACGTGCTGGGGGCTTGAAGAGCGCGTAGGAGCGGAGGATTTGGGCCAGCAGTAGCGGGTCCCACCGCTTGCGCTGCTGCGGAATTTTTTTCGGAAGAGTTTCCAGAAAATGCACGAAAACACTGCCGACTTGTTCCGCAATGGCGGAATCGTTGAAGCCGCCGCTACAACTTTTGCTTGTGCGTTCTCCGCGGCCAGAGTTGGAAAGTTGTTGAAGGTGTGGAGGATCTTCTCCACCTGCTGGCTCTTCGGCCGTTTGCTCCTGCGTTTCCCACTTGTTGAAATACGGTGAGTTGCTCAGCGCCCGCAGCAGCACCGCCACCGTTTTCGGCCCGTGGTCCTTCGGAGCTCCTTGTTTCGGTACTAAGGCCGGGATTTGTAGTCCAGGTCCACCCAACGAACTGCAGAAGCTTTCTCGTTTGCGCCAGATTTCGTCCACGAAGAGTTTCACCAGGAACTTGTTGTCCCAGTACCGCATCAACGCAAACGCGTGCGCCAGGTGCGCCAGTTGCCTCGCGTCGAAGTAGACCATTGACTTGCACACGTGCTTCGCCAGGCACGTCGCCATCAGGTCCGCATCCACGTACCGCAACACCGCCAGGCTGTGAACCGTGGAGCACAGCGCCTTCGCGTATGAAGGGTCGTTGGACCAGCGATGGTAGCGATGGCGACTGCCGATTACGTAAGTAGGCGCTATGGAGTTGTCTACCCGGCCGCGCAATAAAGGGCTCTGGGGCGGATTCAGGGATGCCCCATTGTGGGGAGTGCTACTTTCACTAGGGGGTGGCGTCGTCCTCGCGAGGTCGGAAGCGAAGCCACTGCCTTGAGCTACTGCGAGCGCTGCGGTGGAGATGATCCGATAGAGAAGAGAAGGCCCCTGCGGAGCAAAAAGGCGCGCTTGTCAGGAGCTGCGCACTTGCATTTGATTTGCTTTGCTACTTCCTAGCGATTCTTTTTTTTTACATTCATGTTTGATACCAACTGGCGCACCAGGCCGCCTCGCTATCGCTATATTTTTTTTTTACAACATCAACTGGTCCCAGCAGCATAGGGCCGTTTTGAAGTTGTGGAGGCGGTCGGCCTGCCCCAGGAGCGGGTTCGTGTGGTTGAAGGCGACTTTTCCGTGGCTGTCGAACACGTCCCTCATCGCCCAGTTTTGCTTCGCGATCGCCTGTCGCAGCACCTGTAGCACGTGGAGGTTCAGCGCCCGGAAGTGCGCGAAGCTTTTCAGCACCTCCGCGATCTGGGCGAGGTCGAGCTCGTGCGCCCGCTTCGCGACCTCCCGCTGCGCGAGCTTTAGCAGGAGGGGCTTCCGGTGGTCGAGGCTGCGGTAGGCGCCGAGCAGCTTGCAGAGATCGCCGGTGCGGAAGCGGCCGAGCGTGAGGCAAGACTCCTGCGCGAAAAAGTCGAGCATCCCCCGGTCCCGGTACCGCAAAGTTGCGAACGCCAGCGAGAGGTTCGAGAGTGTGGTGGGGGGGAGAGTATTGGTCGCATACGACTTGGCGCGATCCGCAATCTGCCGCCAAAGCTCGGGCTCCGTCCGCCCCTCGCGGACGCAGCGAAAGGCGTAGCGACCGAGCTCCTCGGGCGGAAGGCGGCGGAGAAACGGAGCGGTACTAGAGGCGGAGCTCGAGGAAGATGCTGGTGTTGCTGGCGACGCAGAAGTACAGGCTCCCGCTGATGTGGTCGTAGAGGTGGTGCTGGTGGACGAGGGGGAGCTGCCTCCGCTGCCGCTGCAGGACGACGAAGAGGATGCTTTTGCTTTCTTGGCATTCCTCGCTGCCGTTGCGGGTGTTGGACTTGGTCTTGGACGGACGTGTCGACTCGCTCTATTCGCATCCTCTGAGCCGGACGAAGACGAACCTCGTTGTGGAAGTCTTGCTTCTACTCTTGGTGCAGCCACCTGCGGGTTAAGAGTGGTTTTCGATGAGCAAGCCCTCGCATAGGTGGCAAAGGTCTGGTAACTGCACCGGCAGCGCTTCGTGTCGATGTCGGGCAGCAGCGGGGGAGCTGCTGAGAGTAGCCGTCCAGCAGACGGGCTGGCGACCTCCGCCCTCAGGGACGAAGAAACCGGAACCAACGACGAGGAGGCTCGCGCAATCATGATTTTTGATCATCACAAGATGAATGTTGAGGTCGAGGGAGAAGAACTTGTCGTCGTAGCGGGCTACATACTTGTTTCTTGATTCCATCAAAAAAAAGATTGCGGCGCGAGGCAAATTTAACTTGAAGAGTATGGCTTCAACGTCATGGTGGAAGAAAGAAAAAAACGCGGCGAGGACGAGAACGCCAGATACAACACCATACCCGAGAAATAAGGGAGAACAGCCGGCGTCGGCTCGGCGTCCGCTGAAACTGAAATGGGTGGATTGCTGCAAAAAATACGAACAAATGCAAAGAAATGGTGGGTTTCCTCAGTGCAGTCGTCAATGAAAAAGTTGTGCAGCTCCCTACCCATGTCGCACCAGGGTGCAGCTGGTCACTGCCACGACGTCGCGCTCGAGGGCAGCGTAACTTTGCGGCCTTGAGGTTCTTCGGTTAGTACTTTTTTCTCCCTCTGCAGCGCCTTCTGCTCCGGCGTCTGGACGCTCTGGGACGGGTAGCTCAAGTCGAACGCCAATCTTCGCGCAGCTGAACCTCTGAAGTACATCGTGGTGTGCAGTTTTAGCTTTAGTGGTGTTTTCTTCATTGCTCCTGCCGGATGCCGTTTCCCCTGCCGCGACCTGAAATTGATCCAACGCAAAGCCTTCGCCTATCAGAAACGGCCGTTTTTCTCCTCCCCCGAGGCACGCCGGCAGCATTTTCTGCGCGACGGCGTGCGGGTTGCTGGCGTCTATCTTTGCTTCCGTCTCTGGGTGCAAATCCGCGAAGAGTATGCGGTGATTAAACATCGCGCCGCCTGAGTTCTCGCGCTCCACACTCACCTGGTTGATCAGGAAAACGCGCATTTCCGGAAACGTCTTCCGCAGCCAGAAGCAGGCGTCGTTGCTCAGATACGGCCAGTTCCCGCCTGTCTGGAGAACCCTAGCCGCCCCTTCTCCCGCACCTCCGCCTTCCTTGCCACTTCCACTTGGCGACGGTGGAGCCGGTATTGTGCCGGAACAGCTTTCGTAGGATGAGACAAGTCGGGGACCTTTTTCGGAGTTTCCTTTTTCTCCTGCTGGTGGATACTGTACGTCGAGGCACACGCATCGGACCCCGAACGAGAAATTGCAGGATTCATCGGCTCCTCCATCGGCTGCGCAATCACCTTGAGTTCTGCTGCGTAACGCCTCGGCCAAGTGCCGACGAAGAATCAGCGGCTCGTAAGTTAAGGCTTCCTGCATTGCGTCTGCTTCGCCAGCGGGGGCACAAGAAGTGCCACCCGGCGCGGCTTCACTGAATTTGTAGCTTTCGACGTCTACCTCTACTGCTGCACTTGTACTTTTTCCATGAACATCTTCCTCACCTCCGCTACTTCCTGCTTCATGAACATGTCGATCTTGATCTGGGTGTGCCACTACGAAGGTTGTCGTTTCTTCCGCTGAGTTGTGGTCTTTGCGACAGGGGGTGTTCCTGAAGTTTTCTATCCGCAACAATACGCCCGACAAGGTCAGGCTGCGACTGAGAGCGTCTTCCTCAGCGTCACCAGGCTCAAGTCCATCTACTCCATCTCCATTTTTCAACATCTCTACTTCGCCCACGACCTCTTTTCGTATCTGGTCGAAAACTGTGCGGGCGAAAGAAGCGACCTCGAGTTTTTCGCCTTGTTGATCTTCTTGTGCTTCTGATGACGAGGCCAGTATATCGAAGGGCAGTATGTGCATGACGCACTCGAGGTGGGATCCGCGCAGGTGCGGGTTTAGGTGCTCTTGGCGGGTGCGGCAGTTGCATTGGTGAAACCCGAACCGCGAGTGCGGCACCACGCGGAGCTCCAAGTCGCACGGCTGGCATCCGAGAAACGGAATAGCCTCTCCCAGGGCCAGAGTCACGGCACACTCAGCTCCGTATCCAGGACCCGGGGGGCCCGAATCTTGCAGCTCGAATGTTGTGGGGGGCGGCGGGAGCAGGGCATCGGGGGCAGCTGCTGTAGAAGTACAGGAGAGCAGAGCTCCACCACCCCCGGCCACGGGACCTCCGGGAGGAGCTGCGGGAGCCCAGACAGGAGCAGAGGTCGACATAATGTGGGGAATCCTTTTTATATCTACGTATCTATTTGTGCGTGACCACTACAGCATTTGCTTGTTATTTTTTTGCGACTGTAGCAGAAAGACAAAGGACCAAGAAAACGACTGAGGAGGTTTTGCACGACACGAGGCACGACAACAACTGGTTCCTGCCATCGATCTTCTCTTGTTCCAGTTCCGGACCCATGGACGGCGCAGCGAGGAAAAGCATCACGACACGCGAACGCTGTTGCGGAAGTACGTGTTTGCCACAGTGAAAGTCTTTGTGGTGGCAATGCCGATTCACTGCTGGAGGTGGATCACTCTGACTCTCCCGCGACACACAAAAATTAACATTGATATGCCAACGCTCATCTTTCTGGTACAAGTAAGTTGGAGTTGTCCCCGCCAGTGTGGCCTGGTGTAATGTTGATGCTTCCCTGTGTGTCACCTAGTCGTAGTACAATGATGAAAATGAAAGTAAAGGCAGCGCTCTCTCTGATTGGCGACGCAATTCTAATTCCTGCCCCCATTCACGGGACCACGGGCGAATTTGTGAAGATTCGGATTTATCATTATTATATTGGTTGGGATTTAAGTTTAATCCAGCTAGAGCGACTATGCTAACACAGGCCCTTAACGTCAACTTCAGCAATAAATTTTTTTCGCTGCATTCCATTATCACAATTTGTTTTTGATCCAAGCATTGTTCGTTGGTATCTTCTCGAGAATGACGTGTTTACAAAACGTATTGATGTCTACTTTCTTTTATTTTGGCTGACCATAATTATTTATCAATGTCGTTCCTAGCCGGCACTCAAAACGCCGCTCACCCAAACGCTGGCGTATGAACCTGGTCTAAAACAAATACCGTGACGAGCAGCAGCTTGATCACATCATTGGTATTTCTCACATGATGAGTGAGCCGCTGCTGAAGGGAACAGCACGTACTCATATCGGCTTGTTGCGTTGAAAATGATCTGCATCTGCTGCTGGAGCGATCGTGCTCTACCTATACCGGTCCCCAGAGAAAAACGCTGCTCACCTGTTCACTCACACCGATGTGAGCAGCGTTTTGGATGCCAGCTCGGCCGTCCCCGACAATTCCGACGCCGCATCAGCACGACCTGGTTCCGCGGCCCACTCCTTCGAGCGCTTCTTCGATTCGTTCCCCACCTGGTGCAAGACTTCGCCCACAGAGAGGCAGTGCACGATGCCTATGAAGCGAGACCAAGTGGTGGTCGTACAGTACGGTACTACTGCTAAGTGAGGAAGTGGCAAGCGATAGATCCAATGGGCGCCCACTTAGGCTTAGGGGACGAAAAGGTGCTTTTTTTTCGGAAAAGGCGCTCCGAACCGCCGGGCGGTTCGGCTTCGGGCGTTTCAGAGATCGATGCCCCATGTTGGTAGACGCTAGACGTGCTGGGGCTGGCTGCATCCGGGCATGGGCAGCCCGATCATGTGCCAAGGTGAAAGGCGAGCACAAGTATTCGGGAGGAGATGAGCCCTTGGCACGAGGGAGATCGGAAGCTACTGACTAGAGTGGTGACTGAGGCTGAGCAGTGGACCGCCTGCACCTACTGCCAGTTGTAGACTGCAGAGATACTTCTAAGCCTGCCGCAAGCGCGGATAGAGTCCGCGCGTCTGTTCCTACTGCGGACGTGGATGTCTTCCCAGCAGGAGGACGACCGAGCAAAGGTGGGGACCCCAAAGAGCCCCCCATCAAGTTTGTATTTCACTTACCACTTGCCTACTAACACCACTTGGTCCACCCGGACCCGGATTCATAATGCCGTCCGCGTCGCCGATCAGCAGGTTGTCGCATTCCGTATCCAGGTGGATCGTCGTGATGGTATTTGCGACCGCTGCAGCGGGGGAACGCGGCGCGTTCGGCGCGTCCCCGTTCGGAGGAGGCGCGCCTGCGCCGTCGGAGGGCAGCGGGTCGTGTGCGTACGCAGCGACCGGCTTGCCGCTCTTGCGCTCGATGACGCGGAGCTCGTCGCGGCTGCTCGCGATCAAGTAGTTGGCGCGGCCGGAAAAACACACCGTCTGCACGCCCAGCTGGTTCACGTTCTTCGTCAGCAGGGGCTCTAGTGCTTCACCGTCCACGACCTCGGTTGCGGGGGTCATTTCCAGATCCTTCGGAAACTGGATCTGCAGCGCCAGCGGCATGTCGTCCTCGTCGGTTGCAGCATGATCTGCGAAAGAAGAAGAGCCCCCGCCTCGGGCTGCCCCCCGGACCACAGCTACAGCATCACTTTTCTTGTCCTTCGACGGTGACTTTTTCCCCCGGACGTCGATTAGGTCCTCAGGACCTCCACCGCCCACTAAAGCTGCAGAGCTGGACGAGGGTTTCATGTCCCAGATCTGGATGCACTTGCGCGGGTCGTAGGAGCCGGTGACCAGCTCCAGCCCGTGGAAGCCGTAGTCCACCCCGTCCGCGCCCACCGTGGGGCCGTAGAGCTGCTTCACCGGCGCCTCCTGGAGTAGGTCCCAGAGGTGCACCAGGCTGTCCATGCCGCAACTGACCAACAGGTTCACGTCGGTGTTGTGGAACCGAAGCGCCACGATGGGCGCGCTGTGCCCGACGGGGTGGGTCTCGCTGCGGTTCTCGAAGGTGAGCTTCAGACTCCCGTACCTAGAATAGCTGGCGTCGTACACGCGGATTCTGGCGTCCGACCCCCCCGTAGCAAAACTCCGCCCTTTCCGAGCGAAGTCGAGCACCTGCGTCGCGTTATTGTCCTCCACAATGCGGCTCAGCTCGCGCTCGGGCGGGGGGCTCGCAAAGTGGTGCTGGCCACCACTGGTCGTGGAAGGCGTGGAGCCTGCTCGTCTAGAGAGGACCGAGATGCGCGCGGGATCTTTCTGTTTCTTCATCAATAAGCGATAGGAGTAGTTTATTGTAGCCTCGACCTCCTCGTCACAGCTACTAAATGTGGACTCGAGAGAGACGACCAGCACCTACTCTTGTTTTGTTTCTAGTGGCTGCAGCGCATCCGCATGCGCATCATCGACACGATCACGATCTCGCATCATCGACACGATCACGATCACGTGTCGATGATGCGCTGTGGGTCTGCTGTGCAGTTTCTGTTTCATCAGACTACGTTAGATGAGATTCTGACCTACGACTAGCATTTCCCATCCTTCACCCTCCGTAGGTAGCAACCAATGAGTTGCGGCCTATATTATTATTAGCTGGGACCCTGGCCGACTCATTGGTCCGACTGCCGACCGCCTATAGCTATAGGCCAATCGATGATCATCATACAATCCGCGCTCGTGTAGTACGTGTTCGTGTAGCACCCAGGGCCGACGGACCACTTCGCTTTAGAAGTTCTTGAAAATAACTGTATCGACGAAGCTGAAGCTCTGACACTTCTGTGTAGACTGACAAAAAATGATCCCGCGCCCCCTTCGGCTTCGCTTCCTAGTTGTTTTGGTACTACTGGCCCCGACCTTCTTCGTGTAGCCTGCGGAGCAGTCCCAGAACTGGACCAGGCCGTCGTCACTCGGCGACACTATGGTGGGACCAATTATTGGTAAGTCAGTGGCTAAAACGTGGCAAGTAAAGTTTTGGGGGGCTCTCAGCCTCAGGAGTCCCATGATTCGTGTGTCCTACAGAGAGGTCTGCCGAAGTAGTAAGTTGTCCTAGAGCAGAGGGGTCTGCCGAAGTAGTAAAAGATTCTGGAGCAAGGAGGCCTTATTCCGATCCCACGGTCGGAAAGTATTGCACCTCTGCTGCCTACGGCTGACAATAGATCGCCAGCACTCCGGGGGGGGCCCCCTCTTTTGCTGCGCGTTATTCGGAGTCGGGCCCTACTGCCACGGCTTTCCACTACGACTACAACTCCCACCCACCTGGAGCACGTCTCAGCTTCGTGGTGCCCAGGCCCACGCTGACAATGGGCCCCCTCTGAAACCGCCGGGCGTTGACGCATTCGCCACCCAAGTGGGGACCCGTCGCCCAGTACTTTCTTACCACTTCCCCACTTACCTCCTGGTCCCTACATAGACACCGAGATGAGCACGCTGTCGTCCTTCCAGCGCAGACTCGTGATCGGAAACCGCATCTTCTCCTCACAAACCGCGTCAACAAAGTCCACCTGTTTCTGGGCAAACCCTTTCACGATCGGGTTCACCACTGCCGTATTCTGCCCGGTGCCGAAATATGAAGAAAATAAACCGCCCATACCAGAACGACAACGAGAACCAGTCAGGTCAGGAGCAGGAGAGGCAGACACCATTATATACATTGCAAGGAAGTTGAAGCTGTATACAAGAAATACATATAAGTAGCGACTAAACGACTACAGCATCTTCTGAATGGGCATAGCTAGACAACTACAGCTTCTTCTTCAAAAGATCCAGGTCATTCAGATGAAGACGCTGTCGACTCTGCAGGCGCATCGGGCCGTGATCCACTGAGCCCGTGACGTGACTGATCTGATCATGGCCACGCCTCCACCCCTACCTCCACGACCATCCAGAACCGAAGACAGAAGCAGAAGGACAAGGAGTAGGAGCAAGGCCAGGAGTGCTAGTAGTAGCAAGGAAGCATGCCGTAGCCGTAGCATCTTCTGCTGCAGGTGCAGCTGCGGCTTCTTGTTCTTGCTCTTGGCCCGTGTGAATATTAGCTAGCTGGTGCAGTAATCCACTTCTCGGAGCCGGATCGGGGGGTTCGTCGGGATCTTCTTCGGATGAAATCGAAGAGGCGGATCTGGTCATCAGCTACGCCGACGGCGAGATCCGTCTCTTCGATTTCATACGAAGAAGATCCCGATGAACAGCCAGGACCAGAATCGAAGACAGAAGCAGAAGGACAAGGACGAGTAGGAGCAAGGCCAGGAGTGCTAGTAGTTGCATGCCATAGCATCTTCTGCTGCAGGTGCAGCTGCAGCTTGGCGGTTGTGAATATTAGCTAGCTCCTGGTGCTGGGATCCACTTCTCGGAGCCGGATCGGGGGGCTCGTCGGGATCTTCTTCGTATGAAATCGAAGAGACGGATCTCGCCGTCGGCGTAGCTGACGGCGACGGTCTTGTTGCTGGGCGAGAGCTGGATGCAAAACACCTTCTGGTCCAGCGCTACCGCCGTGCCACGGCGTGAGTCTTTCGAAAGGGTGCGCGTTCTCTTCGTGATGCGCCCGCCGGGTCCCACGGGGGCCTTCACCCCGGACCACTTCACAGAAAGCTGGGGGACCATTGCTTGGACTTGGCTTTCCGAGGGATCGACTTATTTTACTATACTTAAATTTATTACTTTTTTACCGCAGCCGCTGACTGCTGATGTGGTTTTCAGGACTGACGGAGTCGGAGTTTTCGTCTTCCGATGAAGATAGGTATAACAAAGCCTGCAGCTGCTCGGGAAGGCGATGAGCACGAAGATAACGCACGTTACAAACTTTATACTTATTTATGGATCATGCTTTTGGCATTGATGTCGATCCTTCAATCCCCTGGTAGTGGTGTAGGTCGGGACTGACAGACGTAGATATCCTGTATCTTGTTCTCAGGAAAAAGAAAAAATATCAAAGCACTTCTACGGACTGACGCCGACGAGAAGCAACAGAAAGCGCGGAGGATTTCGGTTTCGCACTCACCACGAGCCTGAATATAAAAAATGAAGTTGTGCATCAGCTTGAAAATTGAAAATCAATGTATGAGGGCGAGAAGAAAAACGCGCAAGAAAAAAACGCAGCACAGAATTTGCAACCGAATCAATGCGGCGACACCGGTGCGACTAGCTACAGAAAAAAAAGAAATCGAAATCAATGGCCAGATGAGGTCCCCACGACAGTCAGGGTATATATTTGTTGTGTGGACGCAGGAGGGCGGGGGTGAAACGGCGACAGTGGAGCTGGAGCCGCAACACATAAATATATATTGATTTTTTTTAATAGATGAGTTGGGATTTCGAATTCGATCAAAAATTATTTAGATGGGGGGAGCCACTCAATTAGTGATGTTCGTGGCGCGCACCATCCAACCATGATGGTGGGTGCGTTGGCAGCTTGCTGGTCTGTTTTGCATGCTCCAAATCCAACCGGATCCAACCTAGACGGTTAGTATAAATATAGTAGATCTAGATACTATAATTAAGTAGGGCAACAAAGGGCGGGCGAAGCGAATGATGTGGCTTTTTAGTAGGGGGGGGCGAGTGAGTGTGAGGGAACATTCATCCTAGTTCTACCATGGTCATCTAATTCATCGAGTAGCACCTTGCGGACACATTGCTTCATTCAATAGCATCAGATGCTCAGGTTTCAACAGCCGAAAAGATTCATTGGTTAGTTCGTTTGCCGGTCTTCGTCTTGCAAGGCGACGGCCCTATTCAGGGCGCAACCTTCCCCATAGCCAGCGCCACTGATTGAGCATTGATGTGGTTTCCTCGAAAGCAGATTGATTGGTCAACACAAGATTGGAAGAGCTGTGCTCACATTGATCAAAGTGCTCGTCAGCAGAGTTTGCATTGGTCACCAAGCTCAAAAGTTGTTCAAACGTCGCTGATTCTGCGCGTTTCACGTGTCTACCAGAACTACAACGCGCCTAAATTCATTGTGCTTGTTAACTACAAGCATGCGAGTGCAGAGTTACGTTTCGGATTTCCTGTTCATGGCTGACTCCCGGGATGTGCACAGTGCTCACGTTCTTGTACATAGCTATCAATCGGAAAGCGACGAGATGATCTTGACCGCGATGTACTGCTGTGACCGTGTTGTTATTGCGGTCCACGAGTTCGCCGTGTTCACGGTTCCACTGCCGGCAAATGAACTGCCCCATTTTCAATCGTAAGGTCGTCTGCTTCCTCCGCCCGTAGTCGTTCTTCCAACCTGCAGCGATGGGTTGAGTACGCCTCGGGCACGATTGCACCTCTGTGGCTTGTTCTGCGTGCTCTGTGGAGCGAAAGATGAGATGAAAGAATCAAGCTGCTTGTCGGGGCCAACTCCTAGACTCTGGCATGGCGTAGTCTATCTATCAGCATAATTACGCCGCGTCTCTCCCTATCTATGAAATAGCTGAAACTTCACTACTTTGCAGTCAAATGTTCTTTTGGACGTACCTTTCGCCATTGTTCCGATGAATTTGAACCAGCGGTGGTCCCGGTACATTTCCGCTGGAGTCAATTCTTTGAATGTCAACGGTCGCATCTGGTCCGGTCTCGAGCCTCGCGGACGCTGCACGGTCATCACGTCCACGGATGGCAAGGCTTTCTGCTTCTTGTCGTAGATCCACTGGACGAACGAGCTGTCCACTTTGTCCAATACTGTCGCGTTGAAGAACGCGGGCACTCGGTCCTCCTCTTGCGAGCCGGCGTAGTTCTCTTCCACCAGACTTTCCAAATAGTCCCTCATAGCATCCGCGTGCACTTCGTTGTCGCTTCCGTCGGCGTTGAATTTGCGCCGCTTCGCCTTCGCCTTCTCCACATCACTCCGCAAAATTCCCGCGCCCACGATCCACAAGGCCTCCCTCGTCGGGCGTGGCGCGAACAGGCGCCAATTCTGGTTCAGGCCGACCAGCTCGAACACGTCGCTCGTGTGCTGAGAGAGAACGCTGTGCTTCACAATCTTTTCCTGCAACTCCGCCCAGTATGTATCACCATCGTCGGATGCTTGATGGTCGCCGCGGAAAAGATCGTAAACGTTGTTTTTCAAAGAAGAAAATCCGCCTGTCTCCTTTGCTGGATGTTGTGACGCAGGAGCATGATCGTTTTGTTGTCCAGTCGCATCCTCAGTCTTTGTCGTCGTGGAGGGTGCTTTCGTCTCCTTCTTGCCCTTCTTCTTCACCAAAGCCGCGACTCGATCTGCGGGGGCTGGAGCGGCGTCGAAAATCAGCACCGAGGCGGAATTCAAGCCCAGAAAGGCGACGCAACTCCCGAAAAAAGCCGCGCCGAGACGGTGCGAGAAAGGAGGAAAAGGCGTAGAAATGCTTGTGCTGTAGTTGCTCGCCTTACTACCAACAGCAGAAGACGAGAGAGTGGAAGTGGTCTCTTTGTTGTTCTCGTTGACAGCGTGATCAGTATCTACGTCCTCGTCCACATCGTCTAGATTTCCATTTTTCCCCGAAAGCATGCCCAAAATCCCTCCCAGCGGCAGGAAGCAAACCAGCACGCTGCAGTTGACCATTGGCAATACGCCCAGTTTCATAACCACTGCGATCCCGATGTGGAACGACATCAGGATCAGCACGCAGACCGTCTGCAACAGGTTCAAGATACGATACGGGCCGCGCGAGAAGTTGACGCTGTAGTTGTTACTAGTTGTACTGGACCTCGATCTAGCCGCGCAGTCTAACACGTCCAAAACGTACTTGGACACGAGCAGGCAAAAGAGACCGAGGCAGGCGCTCCTGACCATGGGCTTCGTCATGCTCGCTGTGAAGACGAGGAAGGGGACGATCGCGTGACTGACCTGCGAGGAGTACGAGAGCAGCCACTCGGTAACAGGCGTCTGCCTGCCGGTGATCTGCATCGCGAGCACGGCTGCCGTCCCGTCGCTCCAGGACTCGTGCGTCTTATGCCACATGGAGAAGAAGTACATCATACACGTCTGTGCCGTCAAAAAGGAGCTTGCCCAGGAAGAAAAGTGACCACCTCGGATGTTGCGACTTCGTCCGATCTGAACTGGAGAAGCAGGAGGGCCGCCCAGAAAACTTCTGTCCTCGAGTGAGACGACGGCTTCGAGAAGAACATTCTTCGAAGGAGTGCTGGCGTTTTTGAGACGATAGCTCTGCAACGCGCTGTCCAGCGAATATTTCGTGTTCCACGGCAATCCAATGGCTGCGGTGAAAAGCGTGGTCGTCAGTTGTACATCAAGAGCGCTGGTGCAGTCCACGTTCCTCGCACAGAGTCCCCGCCAGAGTACCCACGCGATGGTCGTAGCGACATTGCTGCGCCAACCCACGATGAGGCAGACGGAGCACGCAGCCAAAACTGCTCGGAGGATCTGTGGCCACAGGTCTCCGCCTAATAGACACCACGGCTGCGGACGATACTGATACCGCTTGCCAATTTTGGAGTACAGCATAGTGTCGTCGCACCCGATGACCCCGCCTTCGGAGAGGAAGACGTACGTACTCCACTGGTCGTAATCAAAGACCACAATAGCCAGCAACGTCAGCCCGCACGCGATCCTCGCACAAGCCAGCGCGCGCAGGTCCAGTGCGAATGGCGACCAGTCCGCGAACTTGAAGGCAATGCAAGCCAGCGTCAGGACCCAGATCGAGTCGGGAGGCAGAAAGAAATCCTGCATGCTCATAAAAATGTACCCTCTGTGCCCCGCCTCGCGGTTGTAGTTCCCGTCGACGGCGAGACTCGCGACGAAACCGAAAACGCTTAACTCGAGAGCGAAGAACATCCAGGAGAGAGGGCCTCCTCCATACCCGCCGATAAAGCGCAGGGCTCGTCCTGCTCCTGCTGTAGACGAAGCGCCTTTTGTGCGCCCCTCCTTCGTAAATCCAGGAGAGAGCGCCTCCTCCATTCCCGAGAAGGCGCATGGTTCTTCCTGCTTTTGCTGTAGACGTTCGCGGTATTTTGCCGCACCTCCTTCGCCGCCATCTTCAACACCCGCGCGCTTCGCTTTCTCAGTTGCAGACGCCGGCGTGGCTTTCTTCTGGGACATCTTTTTGCCCTGTTTTTTCTTTGTTTCTGATTCCCTCTCGAGTCTCCACCTAGCAGCACCGACTTACTCAGATCAGCATACTTAATCATCTTCATGAAAAAAAGATAGATGAAACTAAAAATTATACTACATACGAGCAACTATGGAACATCCTCACCCTCAGCCAGTCGGTGACTGTGGCTCGTTACGCGGGCGACGTCCTCAGCCATATGCATATTTCCGTGAAATATTTTCAATTAGCGCGTCTTTGGGTTGTGGACTAGCATTGTTCATGTAGATCTGCTCTTGGAGCTGCTGCACAGGAATCGAGAGCGAATCAATATGGAGAGGAGTCCAGAAGTCCCTGGCACTGAGCAGACTGGTGACAGTGGTGCCCGTCCGTGCTCGTGCTCGTCGTCGTCCAGCCGACACTGCTCTATTTACATACTCACGAAACTCGAGATTTATTGCATAGAAATGCGGCTCGATGATGCTGGTCATGGTCTTCAGGTATCCTATAAATATACACTTATACATTATAATTGAATTATTTTAATATTCGACGGCGCTGGGCCGTG
>RXOD01004942.1:0-16998 GCA_005223375.1 Amoebophrya sp. AT5.2
CTCAGGCTTCCTCTTGCAGCCTCTCTCATGATTTTCGAGGCGCCTCAGTCTGAGTGCAAGACCCTGTGTCATTGTCATCCTCCCCTCACTTCCACCAATCTGCTGCTCCATCGCTCTGCATTTTCTACATCTCGCCATCTCCCTTCCATCCGCCGTCCAGTACGTTGACTCGTTGGGAAAGCGAGCCTCTACGCAGACCGCGTCCGAGCCACCGAAGTACCGCCCCGTCGTTGTGTTCCACTGGTGTTGCTCTGGCCTAAACTTGTCCTGCAGGTCCGGCCACTCGTCGCTCGCACGGTAGTCAGGGCCCTTCACCTGATAGATCCAGGTGTACGCCCCCCGCCCGTGCGCCTCCCTGTGAGCCTCCATGGCGCCCGCTGTCGTGGTGAAAGTCTTCCTGCATTCAGCGCAGTAGTACTCCGAATGATTTGAACCCCGGACGGCGCGTCGCTTGGGCTGGACCATTCCTCCACACCGCGCCAGGACCTGACTTTTGTATCGTTCTTCCCATCTTCTTGTTCTTTCATTCGCCTCTTCCCGCAGCTGCCTCCTCACCTCTGCATCCCCGTGTGGACCCCGGCAACGATGGTTCACCATGATGTGCTGCCCCATCTGCGTCGTCATGCGCATCTCGTCCACCGGATCACACCTAGCGCCAGTCTCCGAACCACCGACGAACTGAGAACAGAGTTGGCATGACGGCCCCCACACCAGCGATTCCGCCCCCGTCACCAGCGGCTTATGGTCCACGTCCACCAACCATTCATCCCTGCCCGCGACGACTGCTTCCTCCCTCATCTTTCGCCTCGTCATGTCATTCTTCTTGTCACCGAAGTACCGGATGGTCAGCCTATCGGCAACCTCCTCGTCCTCTTCAGAGTCTCCCCTACTCCAGTCCTTCATGGTGTCGATAATAAACCTTCTTCTCGTCAGGGCGTGGAAGGCCTTCTTGTTCGCCGCATACTGCTTCTGGCCTGCGTCATCACCTTTCTCCCCGCGCAGCTCGTCCAACGACATCGACAGGAACGAAAGCAGCTCACGCGTTGCCCCGCAGCTATCCATGTGCTCGTTGAACGAGGAGAGGACGTCCGGGATCTTGCGCGCCTTTGCCTCGTACTGCTTGTTGTCCTCAGCGGATACCAAGTGCGATGCCGGTCCGGCGTCGGCGACGGCCGGGTCCGCGAAGAAGTGTCCGACGAGGGCCACCCTTGGCAAGTCATCCTTGCTCCTCCTGAGGGTATGGCCCAGGAACCTAGCCTGCAAAAACTTCAGGTGGACCTTCAGCGGCGGAATCTGCGCCCTCCTGCGCAAATCCGAGTTCGTGACCTCGCCTTTCCACCTACGCCACGGCGGGACCCCGAGTACCGCGGCAAGCATCTTCATCTCGACGGCCTCCAGCTCGCGCATTTCGTTGTCGTCCAGCTGCTTCGCCACCAAGCCGTAAGTTAATATTGGTCTTACCATTACCAATATTAACTCGCCTTTTCTTTCATTCGAGATCTTCGCGACACTTCCCATCAGCCGCTTCAGCTTATGAAAAGCCCGCCATGCTTTATTCGTTTTATTCTGGACGTCGCTGTCAGATTGGGTATAGGTGCCCAAATTTCTTACATCCAACTCAACGATCCCTCCCTGTTCGCGTTTCTTCGGGTTTTCGCGCATGCCAGCGTCCGCCAGGGTAGACAACAAGACCTCCATCGCCGGTGTCGGCAGCGGCGCCCTCTCCTCAAGCTTTGCGCGCCTCGACTCCTCCGCTACGGCCCTTGTTGTTTCCTTCGTGAGCTGGGTGAGTACCGTTGTGTCGTCCGCGAACAAAAAGTCCTTCAGCATGACCGTTCGATCCGCGGCGCCCATTGCGACGAGCTCCTCAAGCCGCGCCTTCCTGCCCTGATGCCAGCCGTCGTCGTTTGCTGCTAATCTGATCCCCTTCGTCTCGACGAGGCCAAGCTCCTCGCACCGGCGCCTCCACAACTTCATGACAGGGCCATAGATGAGGATGAAAATCAACGGAGAGGATACGCAGCCCTCCTTCGTTCCGTGGCTCAAGGTGAAGCGCTCACCACCCTGGAACTGGTGAACTGCCGACCGATGCGAAGCGAGTATGTTTCGCCAGCACCGGGTGCCGGAGAGTCCCAAGGCGGAGGCGACGGATGCCATCAGGCGCGAGTCTGTAGACGGGAACGCCTTGCGGAGGTCGACGAGCACACATGACAGGTCATATAGCTCGTCGCACCTCTGGTGCATCAAATCCTCACGGGCCCTCCCGAACAACAACAGCGACTCGAGGCACCCGCGGTGCCTCCTGAACCCAAATTGGGTCGAGTCGAAGAACTGTTGGTCCTCGAGCAAGTGATATAATCGATCGGAGTACACTCTCACGATCAACTTCAACACCAACGGGGATATCACCAAAAAGCGATATCCGTCGGGATCGCTGATCGGCCCCTTCCCTTTAAATAGGCAGCTGTCGCGGCAGCGATGGATCTCCCCCGTCATCTCCCCTAAGGTCTTGTGTTTTAGTTCCTCGCTGATGTCGTGAAGGAGCAGGCGAAGCGTCTCGTCGCTGTAAAACTTCAGCATCGCCCCTGTCAGCCCGTGAATGTCCGCTGCCTTTCCCCCGTCCCTCGTGCGCCGCACCGCTCCCTTAAATTCATTAAACCCAATTGGCGAGTCAAGCTTGCTGATCTCGCCTGCCGGGAAGGCCTCCAGCAGCGTGGGCATGATCTGCTCGATCGGCAGCGGCAACGACTCATCCACGACTGGATTGCATCCCACGTCCCTGTACTGCTTCGTCGCCTGCGCGGCCGTGATTCCACATCCGTACTTCGTCGCATTCAGGTCAGCAGTTTCTCGGAACAGCTCCCACATCCTGGCTCGCCTCGACCCGTCCTCTGCCAGTCGGGCTGGGTTCGCCGTGAGCCTCTTCGGGGCGCGTACACTCCGGCGGGGAACCATAATCTTCGGAAGGACACTTATCAGGTGGTCCTGCAAGAGTTCGAGCGTGAAGCCCCCCTCCGCCCCGGCGATCTTTGCCTGAATGTCGTCGTTGAGGTCCTGCACCACTTTATGCGGCAGGTTCGGCGCCACCTCCTTCCCCGTTATTTTCTTCTCTACCGCTTCTGCCTTCAGTTGCCCATACGACTTCACTGCGGCGGCAAGCTCTAGGGCAAGGTGCGCGTAGTCGCCGGACGACGCCACCCCCATTTTCACAAGAGAAGAATTATTTAGGTACTTCTTGCGTTCATCCACGCACAAGAGCCTGTTCGTCCAGCACGAGCTGTCGAAGGAGGAGACAGCCATGCTCCTTCAGTGCCTCCAGTTGAAGCCTGTGTCAGCTTCCATCGACATCCCCGATGATTTCTTTAGCGCTAAGTAGCCGCTTTTTCTGCTCGCATGGTCTTCATGATTTTGCGTCATTTCGCATCCCAGTATTAGTGATTATTTGAGTACATGGCATTTCCATAGTCACACTTCCAGTGCGTGTTTTCCTCAGTATCACATGCTTCTTGTTTAAGCTGCTTTTCGAGCGGCAGCGACCGCGGTTTTCTCTCCGGTTCCACGTGTTCCACGCCTCTTCTCGGCTCTCAGTTCACGCTCCCGAGTGTCAATGCTCTCTGTTGCGATCCCGGCTTGAGCAAGCCTCGATCCTGTTCCCTGACCGCCGCACCGATTCGCGGGAAGTTCTCTATTCGTGGGACTATCTCTCGTGATCTTCGATCTCTCGCGTCAGGGCTTTACGGGTTCGACAGCTTCGCTCGACCTACGCAGCCAACCTAAGGCTGGGATCGTAACGTAAGTTGGAGCATCGAAACGACGTTGAAAGCCTGCACCACGGCAAGGCACCAGCTTGCCTGCTGATCATTCAGATGAAAGGAGCAGCACTCGCACTGCACGTCGGCCAGAAATTGTCAGAAACAACCAAAAACGTGAAGAAGGCGGAAACAAGGCTCTGTGGTCCTCAAGCTCAACATGGCGTCACTATTTCAATCGTCGACGTCGTCACACAACACTGTAATAAACGAAGAAGAACACCACCGTAGTAATCTTAGGTGCCCAACCCACTGTCCGCGCGGTTGTGTGTGTGTGTGTGTCTGTCTGAGTCTGTGCGGGTATGCGTGAGATACTGGACTTCGAATCATTGGCCTTTGTGTGTTCTCGTGCCTCCACTGATTAAAGCGCTCGCAATTGGATATTTTTCATTCTAGAGCCTCTCACTTTCGCGCAATACTTTTTCTTAGGGCCGCGCGAACCGGACTCCGACGTGGAGAGCTCTTGTCCCTGGTGTTATGCCGCCGGGGAGGCGAGCGCGAGCCGCGTCTTCCGCTCCGACTACGACTTCTGCGTCCGCCGGGGCTCCTGCTGCGTCCTGCTCGCCGTGGGCTTCTTATGGTCCCCCGCGCAACGCTTTTGCCTCCACGTGCTCCTGCTGCAGGACGCGGAGACGAAGGTTTCCGATGCTCGGGGGTGTTAGCCCTCCATGCTGGCGCGGGAGTTTTACCGCGAATGCGCTTCCACCCCCCGTCGCGTCACCATCTGCGGCCTCCAATTTACTTTCAGGCTGGCCTCCATGATTTCCCCATGTTCCCGAACTGTCAAAGAAGACGAGCAGGAAGCGAGGTTCAGGTTGGTACTATAGGTAGACACCAGAACAAACATGGTGCCTCGCACCGGAGCATAAAAGCAAAGGGCAGTAGCAGACGCAGGCGCAGGGCGTGGACGGACCGTGGAGGTCTTCGCGAAAAATATAGAATTAAAACTCCTCGCACTCGCTCAACATTCATTCATTCGCGCACGCATTAATCTTGTCTTATCGAGTTGCCGCCCCTGTTTCGCGATCTTTACGACACGTTTTTTGAGTGGGTGACCAGACCCCCCCCAACAGTTGAGAAAATAATATTACGACAGCTTTTCGCGCTTCTAAAGAGTTGCATCATCAAACGCCCACTTTTCGTCAAAAACGTTGGTCCAAATGTCTTCCGAAGCTCTTTCCACATACCACGTTGAGGTCTCGCCCCGTGTTTTCGTTTTCCTGGAACCACTCAGATGTCGCCTCGAATTCCACAACTTCACCGCGTATTCCTGCGCCGGGTAGACGCACGCAGCGCGCGCCGTTGATTTTTGATCGGATCTGCCCTTTCCGCTCCTCCTCTTCTTTCACTTTTTGAAGTCAAGTCAGTGCCTCTTCGATCCTTTTCCGCCTTTCTTCCCTGATTTCTTTCGTTTTCTCGCATGAAGAACAGCGGCGACTTAATCCTCAACTATATAAAGAGTACTTTTAGTCGCTCGCCGCCGCCGCCTTTTATCCGTTTGTTGTTCAACTTGCTCCTCAACGTTTCCGCGTCGGAGCGATCCTTGAAAACGAGCACTCCGCACGGTACGCCGTCCTGGTAAATGTGGATCAATCACCCAAGTAGATATACGTCAATGACGTTGGTTTAGTACTACGTCTACGAGTTCGAGCAGTACGTGTAAATAATAATGAAATTTCAACTTCGGCTTCAGCATGATCTTGATCGCCGCAAGAGTACGGACACCGCGGCGTGGTCGTGGTACCCAGAGAAATTAATTGCCAAATGCCGACGTCCTTGACCTTATCATGTCATCGCATGACGATGCGGCGCAAGTTTTGCACACGCTTTCGAGACGACAACCTACTTAGCCTAATACAATAGAAACCAGCTGGCACGAGGCGCGGTCGTGTACTAGCGAACGGGCCAGCGCGACACCGAGACGAGAGGAGCCCCGACCGCCGACGGACGAACGTCCCCGGCTTCAAAAGCAAGACCAAAGTTGTGGTGACCGAGCACGGACACTGCTGCCAGTGCCATCGACGGGCGCGGTCGCGTACTAATTCAGTAGCAACGACCGCCGACGGACAACGACGAACACGACCGCCTTCCGCTTCCCCCCCACTGGCCGTGGCGAAAAAATACTCTAGGTAATACTAGCTCCACCAAGACCAACACAGCGTATGATATTTTCTGCTCCGGATGTCGTTGACAGATGACATCCTCGGCAACGTCAACGGAATATCGGATATTCTATCCCTATCGCGCCCAACAAGAAGATCAAGGCGAAAGCCTGCGACTGCGAGGAGGTAAGCTGGGAGCCCACGAAGTCAACATCTGTCTATTGATCAACGCACTAGGCCAACATCTTACGTACTTACTTAGTCTGTGGCAGCCAATGCCGAAGTCGAAGGGGGCCGCAGCAGCCGCTGTGCGCATTATAGATCCTTCCCCGACCCGGACCCCGTCCCCCTTCCCCTACTTCTTGCAAGATTGCATATAAGGCAATCGATCTCCATCTCGTCGTCCGTGAGCAAGAGCAAGACCTCTGTTGGGTGCTCATCTAGACGCAGTACGTAGGTTTCGGTTTGTGTAAAGCTAAAGGCGCCCCCATGTCATCGCGATAGCGCTTGCCCATCAACTACGTACTGGCACCCGCGTCTGCCCGATGTCGACGGTCAAAGAAATATAATAAAAAACTGAACGCGCGCACGTATGCATTAATCATAATGCTGGCAACAACAAGCTGTTTTCACACCGGAAATACAAATAGCGTGAGCGTAAGAAAGCTGTACCTGCCGCTGCCTACGTACTTATAGCATCGTGGCCAGGACGGAAAAACAACATATGTTTTTTGTGCAAGTTAGTAGTACCTTGTTTACCCAAGTTCGTGAGTCGGTGATCGCGTTGTTCGCACTCCGCGCTCCAGAATGCAGCGCTCCCAAATTCCTCAGTTCGGTGGCCTGCATGTCTGCGGGCAGGTGCTCTAGCTGGACCTTGTGTGCGCCCGCCTGCTCTACTTGGTTTTCTCGGCTGTCACCTCCTCCCAAAAAAGGCGCACCATCTCGCGAGTTGGCCTTCTTAATCTTATCCGCAACAGATGAAAAATCAACACTTGCAGCTGTAGTAGCAGCAACCGGCGGGATGCGAGGTGCGTCGATCATGAGACCCCACCCCTTCTTTCCACCTCCGGCGAGTCCAGCGCCAGCAGCAGCCCCCTTTCCAGCAACATTATAGCCGCCTTTTTTATTTCCTGGCCCACCCGCTGCGCCGCCGCGACCGTGGCGAGCTGCCGCTGCGCTGTCGTGAGCTGGACTTCTACTCCCGCTCCTGCGACGAGGAGAACCAGTTCGTTTGCGAGTAGGCGTGGCACTCCTTCTACGGGGAGACCGGCTTCTCCTAGTGTTGCGCGCCACACTCTTTGCACCGCGCAGCGGACTTCTGCGAGCCGCGCGAGCCGGACTCCGACGTGGAGAGCTCTTGTCCCTGGTGTTGTGCCGCCGGGGAGGCGAGCGCGAGCCGCGTCTTCCGCTCCGACTACGACTACGACTTCTGCGTCCGCCGGGGCTCCTGCTGCGTCCTGCTCGCCGTGGGCTTCTTCTGATTACCCGCGCAACGCTTTTGCCTCCACGTCCTGCTGCAGGACGCGGAGACGAAAGTTTCCGGCGCTCCGGGGTGTTAGCCCTGCGTGCTGGCGCGGGAGTTTTACCGCGAGCGCGAGCAACGCTCTGCTTCTTTCGTGCAATACTTTTTCTTACGCGACCGCCACGCGACGAACTGCGGCGCCGGCTGGTGTAGGAAATGGAAAGCTTATCTATTTCCTTTTGATGAAAATGAAAAAACAAATACAAAAAATGTCAATTTATATATTAGTGGAGCTGCAACTCTAGCGGTTACAGGGCCCTCCCTTGCTCGAGCGCCTCCGAGCGGCTGGACCAGCATTCTACTTGCACGCATCTCATCTGTACATCCGGTGATGCAAAACCCGACTTCGCACCCGTAGCACCTGCTGCTCTCTTCACGGCTAGGAGCTGCAATGGTATGTAACCTAACCGAAGTCGCGCTCGCGTTGAGCGCGACCAGCTACGATGCGCAGCTTCGCAACGCACCGCGCATCTTCAATCAGTGCCCTAAGAACATCGGCACTCCACCAGAACTTACTTTCCATTCTTTTCTATCTCAAATGTGAGGACCCCTGTGCGAAAGCAGCTGCGCAGCTCACGAGAAGAGCGACACCTCTGATTCGTGTTTGTCTCGAAGCCAAAGAGTACCAGAACCAGTACCAAATATAGTCAGTGCTTCTCTTCCAGCAACAAGCTAGTAACCATTGTACCGAGGATGTTCGGCTTGCCCCTTTGTAGGACTGCGCGAGCGCCCGCGCCGTTCGCGGCTAGAAGGCCGTCGTCTGTCTCTGTAGTTAGGGACTGCTGTTTTCCCATGCCCTGACCTGGTGAAGATGAGTGACGCAAAAGCACAGTATGTCATACTATGACCATTCGTGTCGGTAGTTCTAGCTCATGTCACATCAAATGTATCAGATGAATGCGACTCTGTATTTACCAGAGATTGATTGCGACTCCATTCGTGTTCGTGGTCGCCGGGTACAAAATTGAAATCATGCGAAAGGGAACGGCTACCACTGACTCAGTGGTAGCCAATATTGCAATCCTTCGACTGGCGGCGAACCCAATAGGAAACGCAACACAATGACCGCTCGGCCTCGGTGATTTCTATTTTATAAAGAATTCAATGTAAACGAAAAGGCCCTGTACACTGCTGGAGGGTCTTCCGGAGCGTTGGCTTTTGTACCCTCTGTAGTAGCAGCCCCGACCGAAGCTGCAGCTGCTGGCGGCGCTGGCGCTCCCAAGCCCAAGGCGATAGTTTTGCGCAGCTGTGGTATAATACGTATAACAATCAGGAGACAGTCAGGGTGGATAGCGAAAAACGGTTGCGAGGTCACCTATTCGTGGCTGTCGAGAGGACCCTCGAGGATGCGAGCGAAAGGCTAAGGCTCACGCAGGCACATCCACATGCTCAAAAATATTAGAATACTAACATAGACGACGTAGATAGTCCGACGCTGCTGCAAGTGCAAGTTTCAGTGCGTCTCACTTCTCTCATATCTCTCAAAGTACTTATTTATTGAGATTGGCCGAAACCGAACGCGATAAATTCCGACATTAGAATCTAATGTCGGAATTTATAAATATATTTTCACTTTGTTTTCTATACCGCTCTAGAAATTAGCTTTACCTGCTCCAATCGCTCCTGGTCGGCCTGTACCTGCTCCTCTTTTGCCTTTACCTGCTCTTCTTTCGCCTGCATTTCGGCCGCGAACTGCTTTTGCTTTTCTGCAAATCTTGCTTCAAGTATATACTCTTGCTCCTTTCTCAGCTCTTCCATCATTTTTTCTTTGAGCAAGGCTAAACTTGCCGCTGTCGCTTTCTGTTCGAGCTCGAGGCTGCTCTTCTTCACGGCCCGATTCGCCGCAGGCGACCGAGCTCGAGGCGAGCCGCGACTACGTGAACGCGAACAGGAGCGGCCGCGCCGTCTCACCTTCTTCTTTTCGTCCAGCTTGCCTGCTTCGGCTGCCTTGAGTACCGCCTTGCCGGCCTGCTCGCGACGCAGAGAATTCGGGGATCTATTGTTCCGCGGCTTGACGGAGTCGCGCGAGTCAGACCGCCTGCGACCCGGAGAGGGGGAACCTTGCATTGTTTGTCGAAGTACTCCTACATCAACAAAGCGACCGAGGGGCAGGTACACTTCAAGAAAGAACACGAGGAGCGACATCATTCACGAATAGCGCTATGTGTAATCGTAATGAATACGTAACTATACGTACCCGACGAGCGGCGATCTCTTTTAGAAGTCTTCGCCTCGTTCTTCACTGCGCTCTTGCCCTTCGCTGCATCTATCCTGCGAGCCGGCCGCCGCGATCTGGATCTGCTCCTGCTGCGGCGGGGGACATCGTCCCTTTGGTTTTTGATGTTCGGTTTATTTTTGTCACGGCTGTCATATCGTGCCTTCTTGGCTGGACGCCCACCTCGGCTCGAAGACCGATCGCTCGCGTGCGAATGCCGAACGTACTCCCGGGGAGGGTCCGTGAGACGGTCCCGCAGCGACTTTCCGGAAAATCCACCACCTGTGGAGTGCGCAAGACTTGATCATATGTGATTCATCTGATTCTGATTGAGTTCTTCCTGGCAGCACATCAGGATAGCGATAGTTCACTCGCTACGAACTTACTCTTACATGATCAACCATGATAGATAGATTGCAAACGTCGGAAACGAGCAATGATGCATCACTTGAACAGATCTTGTTGTGGTTGAGATGTATCTGAAGCAAGTCCAGTAACTGGGCGAACCTGTGGCGCTTGCAGTTCCTCCGACGTGTACGGGGAACATATCTGGACGCCCAGAAACAGCAGAGCGCGGCAATGATTTCCTTTTGCTGTCCGGGCCGCGAGGGTCCGACTTGCGACTGCGATCCGGTTTACGATTATCAGCATCACTTTCCTCCGAGCCGTATTTGTACTGGAATTCCGATGATGTCTTTTTCGACTGATTCCCTGCCACTCCCTCGTCTTTGACCGCGGCAGCTCGCACACTCCGATCCACCGCAGAGCGACACTCGATCGGATTCCGAGGGCTCCCCACTCGCTTTCCACCCTCTCCGCCGCCGCGGCCGCGGCCGACAGATTTACCGGCACGGATCGTCTTGTTTTCTCCGTCTCTCCGACGGGCCGCCACGGATTTGCTGCGCCACCGCCCCTCCATCTGCTCAGCGCTAGGGCACTTCGTCGCAACTTCCTTCGTCGCCGTGGTCGAAATCGCCGACGTGGTCGAAGCTCCTGCCGCGGTCTTCTGGTCTCCTACACCTGCTAGATTGATCTTAATGCTTTTTTTCCGTTCGTTTTCGAGCGGAGGTGGCGGCTTTGTGGACACGTTCAGGTCCTTGACCGCCGTTTGCAGCTCTTGAAGCGTTTTCGAAGAAACTTGCGTCACATCGTCGGGCACGGCTGTGGGCTGCGGCGGTCGCTGGTATTCCATCGGCGGCGCGGGCGGTAGCGGGGTTCCGTTTCGCCCGAACATATTTTGCTGCACCCCCAGCGCGGTGCTGGTGCCCAAGCCCATCATATTTTGCTGCACCCCGAGCGCGGAGCCCAAGCCCACGTCTCGTCTGAGCGCGGTGCTGCCCAAGCCCATCATATTTTGCTGCACCCCACCTCCGGCGATTGGATTGTACATCATTCCGGCTCCTAGGATGTTGCCCTGGTGCATCGGCATCGCCGCATTTGCGGGCGATGCCGCTGCATCCCAAGGGGCCCCGGGCTGTTGGTGTAGAGCGCCCAATGCGTTGAATCCGTATACCCCGCCGGCTTGCTGCACCACTTGCCGAGTGCTTTCGGGTCCTGCTGCCCCTGCTGTCGGCGTGTTCTGGTTGTCGATTCCGACACCAGGAAACCCTTGTCTGCGACAGATGCCGCGCTTGAAGGGAGGAACATGCTGATCCCACTTCCCTGATACTCTCAACGCGTGGTTCATGCGCTGCACGAATACTGCTGTGTTGTTCCGCGCTCCGACCAGGGGACCTTCGCCCAAGACTGTTTCTTGGATGTCACGCGGCAGGCTGATGAACGTAGACTGAGCGTGAGCATCGATGCTCCAGTCGCTGAAGAACTTCCTCGCCTCCGGCACCAGCATGCTCTCCAGGGGAATCGCGTTCACCGCGCCGGAAGCCGCTGCGGGTGTCGTGGGTTCCGCGCCCCCGCCCGCCACCTTTACCTTAGTGTCGCTTCTAGCTGTAGTACTTGTTCTAGATTCTAGGGGCGGTTCTCTCTCCCGAAGCAACGGCACCACGGGCTTGATGCTCGTACTCGTTTCCGCGCTGGTAGTAGCAGAGGATGTCGCCGCAGCGGGTGGTCCGCCAAGACCGATTGGCGTGGTCGTGCTGGGGCTGGACCCCGTCGTGGTGTCCGTCGTCGATGAGTGCGTCGTATTCTTGATTTTTCCATTTTCATCTTCAAGCTCAACCGATACAACCCTGTGCGAATCAGAGCTGGAGCAGGAAGCGTCAGGCGGGATATTTTCAGGAGCGGCGTGCTCGTCGGATTTTCCGGCTTCATGTTGATCTCTAACGCTAACCATATCCTTACCGGTGTGGCCCGTTCCAGCATGCACTTTTTTTTGTTTCGCATCGATTTCGTCCGCCGCAGGATCGTTCGACGGTCTAGCGGCCTCGCTCTGGTAGTGTTCTGGATTTGCGTTTGCACCAACAGGGCTTCTCCCTTTTTGTACGCGTGCGGCAGATTGCGCTTCGCTGTGTTCTTGTAAAACTCTTCGTAGATTCTCCTTCTGCGCTTGCCTCGAAGCGGCTTTTTCATCGTCGGCACGCGCGGACTTGACGGCTGAAGTCCTCGCTTCTTTTAGTTTGCTCCCGATCGGTGGTTCTCTGGCGGGGGTATGCGTCGACGTCCTTCTAACAGCTGGCGAAGACGAAGTTCCGCGCGCGCCTGTCGCGCCTGCAGCATAATCGACCGGACGGGAAGGACCTGCGACAGAATCAGCAAGCGAGGATGCAGCTGGCGGCCGTGTGTCGATCGGTTTACGCATTCCGGGGGGCTTCCGCGGTTGTACCCCGAGGGGTCCAGAAGCACAAGGGGGCGCGAGCGGGTCGATTGGAACAAACCCCGGCGTAGCGATTGGCCGGAATGGATTCGCGCCGACCAGTGCGTTATTCTTGTTCATTCCAATTATAGTTGAAGCAGGCGTGTGCTGGTTTTTTCGGTTGACGTGGCAAGGATTCGCCTGACCGTCCGGCTGCTTCGCGCACGTGTTCACTTTAATGCGCTGCGTACAAAAAACAGTCTGGTCCAGCCGCGCGATTGCCAAATTTGCCTGAGCAAGAAATAAATGGCGGAGTGCGAATAATAATGAAGGAACGCCAACGCTCCCCGTCCCCCCCTGCCCCTACCAAGGAACTTCTTACCTTAGCTGTAGATCCATCTATGTAAACTATGACGGTGTTGTTGGTACAACATGTTGACAAACCAAGAAAGTGAGAGTATACCTGTTCCTTCGTCTGTAGCTGTACGAAAGCGTAGGGGACCGGTGGCATCGCTGTGGTTCCGTCGGGCCACTTGATCTTGACCGAGGACACTTTCCCCTTCACGTTTTCCTCAATATGCGTCTTCAACATCTCCTCCGTGGCCGAAGCATGCAGCCCACCCACCCAGATTCTCGCGTTTACGTCGTTCGGATCGTAAGCCTGTGGCTCCCCCTTGTTCTGCTGCGGTGCTCCTTCTCGCTGCTGCTGCTGCTGCTGCTGCTGCGACACTAGGGAATTAGGGAGTGCCTGCTGGCGCTGCGATGGCACTGTTCCTCGTGGAGCACTAGCTCCACTTACTGCCCCAGCGGTACCGGGGGACGAGAAAGGGGCACCGTGCGAGTTTCCCATGCCGTTCCAGGCTTGTTCTGGAAAGATGCTTCCTTTCCGAGCTGCTCCCCCCGACGTACAACTGCTCCGCGGCCTGCTTGTGGTTTGCCTGCTGCTCGTCCTCGTCTGCCTGCTAGTGCCCCCTTTGCCGGTGCCGCCTTTGTAGTTCGAGTTCCTGCCCCCTTTATTCATGATTTGCACTTCGTTGTGGTCCGTGGCCGGGTTGTCGTTCCATTCATTTCTGTTGCTAAACAAATCGCGATGGTGCATCAATGCAGAATTGTCGTGATGATGACGAAGAACCAGAAGATGATGATCACTAGTGTTGAAACTAGAAGTCTACTTAACAGTCGTTGCGTTTTTAGAGACAGCGCCTCGAGCACAACTATTACTCGTGTTGTTCTCCCAGTCACTTCTACTAGCAGGTGGCAGCGGATTTTTATGATTTTTCTTTTTTTTTGGTTGAGGTAGAGGTACAGGAAGTACGTCAGGCAGGTGGGAGGTGCGACTGAACTGGGTCCTCCTCTGAGGTTTGATTGATTGATGGATTGATTTGGATTTGCCCAACTGGGGGTACAACTGGAGGTCGTAATATGAGCATTGGCTTCTCCTTCCTCGCGATCGCGTTAAGGGGCATTGGTAATTTCGTAGCGGTAGACCTAGACGTCTAGCTGTAAATCAATGTGAAAGCGATACGGTCGGACTCGGTACGGCGCTGAGCAGGACGATCTTCGTGCAAACTAAGAAGATGTACGAAGACTGGTTTCAAAGACGAGCGCTGGGGCCTTAAGCATTGAGGGATGACGCAGAGGATCGAAGAGGATCATCCTTCTTCTCGTTTATGTGTTTCTCGTGCAGATGAATGTAGGACCGGTCACGATGGAAATACAGCTAGCGGTTCGCTAGAGGACTCGGAGTAGGTCGAACAACAAAGAAGGAGCCAGAGGCTGAACGAGATTGATTGATTGAAGATTTTGTTGAACGGACAAAGCAGATGATACGAATCATGACGCAGAGACAGAGACCAAGGCACTAGCCAGCACCACCGAGCGCCACCAGGCACGTCTTAATTGGGCAGCGCACTAGGGCTTGCCCAGCTCGTTTCGAATTTATCTTCGAAGTTGTAGTTCTCTTTGAACGAACACCGCAGGCGCGTGGCCTTGTTGTTCTACCTACAACAGATCGAAATCAGGGTCCCACCTGTCTCGATCTCCGCGGGCGACAGCGGTCTGCCGAATCTACAGCTACGAACAGCATGCTCTTGTTCGTTGTCATCAACACCATTGCACGAGCAGGAGCATCTGCTTCACCTACAAACATTGCACCAACTACAGCGGTCCTTCTACTTAATGCTCGTGCGTTCGTAGTTCTTCCTTTCGACCTCGAGCTCAGCTCCATTTATCTTGTCTTCGCGGAGGCTCCCAACTTGCTGCACCAGCTTCATCCATTTGCGAAAATGAATGTTCATCATCACGAATGTCCTCTCAAACCACGAACACGATAGAACAAGCGATAGCTACGACTATAGCTCCTACCTCGACGGCTGCTGCTGCACCTCGTGAAGTACAGAGAACTCCGAAATTTAATAGTCGATCCTCACATGTACCTCTTTATCCTGTTGTAGCTAGTTCTGCTGCTGGCGACGTGTCGCAGATTGATAGATAGGTATCATCTGCAGTGTAGTTGCTGGAAAGCACAACTACAAATATGTTCGCGGAGGCGTTCTTGATGCTAGAAGCCTACGTGGTCAAGGGACAATCTAAATCTATCATATAGTGCTAGTGTCCCAATCCACGACCAATATAATCGATCTCTACCGACAGCGGTCGGCGTCCGCGCGTAAAAAATGGTCTCTAGTAGTATAAAAAAAGCACACAAGCACAACTGCTCATCTACTGGTAGTTGTTGAATCAATCTCTTTATTCTACTCTGCTAGCTTTGATATCAGTTGTAAGGATCCATCGAATCAGTCGCCATATTTGCGTTGGATACGAAAGTTCTCGGATTGGTTTGAAAAAAGCTCAACATGGAAGATTTGGATCCGTTTCTTGGCGCAGGCGCGCCGGCGCTCCTATTTGCGTAATGGTAAAAATTCAAAAGCATAAGCAGAACCAGAAGCAAGCCGCTGCTAGTAGTACCGCTTTGCGGGAGGAGGGGCCCACGTCTACCTCTTGATTGCTGTCCTCGACTTTGCGATTATCCATCGATCGAGGAGCTCCTGGCTGTAATTGTAATGCTCGGTCTTTTATTTCGATTCACGACCAAGTCCGAGGGGCGACTAGCGATGGAAGCGTCGTGTATCCGTTTTGGAAAGCCGATAATCGATACAACAGTCACGTATTTCCGTTTCAGAAGATTCATCAGTTGTTCTTGTTTTCGTGGTCGAAGCCCGATCATTCCGCAGTTGATTCTAAAAACATTCCAAGTGGCGTGATTCTGATAATTGATTCGCAATCGCATCTCCATCAGTCTAGCAGTCAGTGTATCCGTATCTCTCTGCTTGCTAGAAAATTAGAAAATTAATATAGATTCTGTGATGTTGTGGTTGTCTGTGTGTCAGTCAAGTCAATCCGATTCGCGACCTCCAGCATCATGATTGAAGATGAAGCCTGATTCAAGGAGTTGAAGTTGATGTCACAACTCGCTTCCAACATACTTATCTCGAGGCGGTCCGCGCGGCTCCTGTGAGCTGCAAGTGTCTTTAACGCTTTCGCTTTCCGTTCAAGCCACCTCCCGCGACGACACAGGTTCTTGCTGTGAGCCGAACAAGAACTTCTTCGAGTCCGCTTATGATGTTGATCACCTATAGTTGTAGAAAAGGAATGATGCCGTGGCCATGCGAACGGTTGAAAGAAACTTGTCTGGTCACCAGTGGTGCGTTGGTTTAACTTCAAGCTGAATGCTGCACAACTTGCGTCGAACGTACAGGCGAAGGGTGTGTAGTATTTTTTGGCATCTATTGAGACACTGCCGCCATCTGGGTGACGGTTGTGCATGAGCCTGAAGTGCGCGGGTGGGTATAGCGCTCCGAGTGCCGCTGCGCTGCCTCCGCCTCCGCGGGCGCGGCCGTTTGTTTATATATATTTTACCAACAACATCATCAAGACCAAGACAAGAATTGTACCCAGCGGCAGCCCACCGGCAGAGCCCCGATCCGATCCGAACAGTCGTGGCAAAAAAATCATCTTCGTCCTCCGTCCGACGAGAGAACAAAGTGTGCCATAGCCATTGCCCATCCTTTTCCTTGTTATCATGCCACCTGTGCCAATTAAGAATCAATTGACGAGAGGCGACTGCGTTCTTTCGTCTGACTCCCCACAAAGAACGACGAAAAATCTGATGAAATAAATGAAGCATTGATCATTCATTTTCATGATATTGATAGTACCTAAACCTACCCCTACGTCGTAAGACTAAGAATATTAAAAAAATAAGTACTAACTTAGGTAAGTACCTCGATTGCTTCCTCCCATGTTGGTGCGTTGCTTGTTATTCTCATTCTTCAAGTTCGATATCTCTCCGCGGTCGGTTGCGCTCCCAGCAGCCCCCGGAGCGCCGCTCCCGTCACCACCTTCTCCGCCACCCCTCTTCCTAGCATCCATTGAGCCCCCCACAAAAATTATGCTGCGGGCCGGAGGACGACGCGGAGGATCCGGTGGAGCTGGGGCCGCCAGGTCCGGGGGGTGGCGGCGGTTGCGGGTTGCCTCCAACTTTCTGGAGCACACCGGCACCCGGTGACGCACGCTGCCGGCGCCCCGTGTGGCCACCGGCC
>RXOD01004943.1:0-16990 GCA_005223375.1 Amoebophrya sp. AT5.2
TGGGAGACATCAGGGCGAGCCACCCCGCGCGACTGCCGCCACCCTCGCTCACAACCGAACCCGGTCGCCCACATGTTGGTAGCTCCCAGCCCCTCCCGAGATCCTCGGATAGGAGAGTATCGGAATCACATTCCTTTTCATCGTCCTCGTATCAGAACATGAATTATCACAAGGGCCCGACAACTAGTACATCAACGCCATTCTGGGCGGGTGCTGGTGCGCATGCACATGCACATGGACGTGCAGGCGCAGGTGCCGGTGGAACTGCTACTTATTGGCCTGGCGGAAGCGGTGGCGGAGCCGGATCCAGTCGGGGGTCGTTCTCCGGGCCCGGTGGAGCGCGGTCGGCGTCCTCCATCAGGGGTTTTGCAGCAGGTTGGACCACTGGCGGGGGCCAGCAGAGAAGTTTCCAGCAGAGAAGTTTCCAAGAGCAGCTGATAGGAGACTCGAGAGGAAGTGGCGGGTACGAAGGGTGGTATCAAGAGCAGGCAGCAGGACTAGGACGGAACTCCGCGCAGCACATCGCGCAGGTGCTAATATACGTTCTTTACTTGTTGGTCGAACTCGAAGTCGATAACAGTGGATCGATTTCCCATTAGGTGTAAAGCTAGCTCCAGCTGTGGCTGGTTCGCGACCTGTAAATAGAAATTTGTTATCGGTCGTTGAAGAATAAGAATGTAAGTATGATATGCGTGATACCTTCGGCTCAAAAATTATGATCGGACAGGCCAACCTGATGCAGCAGCTGTTCGGGTCGCACAACCACCAGGCTGCGGGCACGGCGCCCGAATCCGATGTCTCCTTCTACGAGGGGAACTTGTATTCTCTGCCTACGTTTTACGGGGCAGAGGCGGGGGCGGGGGCGCTTTTGACAACTGGCGTACAACATGAAGATGAAGATCCCAACCAGTCGATGCTCGCTGCGGACCAGTACCTGCGGCTCTTGGCGGCGTCGTACAACGAGCAGACCGGGGTCGTGGAGTCCGGATCCTGGGGCCCCCCGAACGCGGGTCTGACAAACGAGCTGACGCCCTTGCAGCAGCTGCAAGCGTACGGCCTGGTACACCATCCGGAGCAAGGAGGGCCCGCGATGGAAGAGGAGAATGCTGCCTCTCACCTCCCCGCAGCAACCGCCCTCAGACACTGGGGTCAACAGCAGATGACGATGCAGCAACTACACCAGCATCCTTCCGATGCGAACCAGATCCAGCACGTTCTGGTGGATGAGCGCACCGGGCAGCACGTGTTTCTGCACAATTGCTGGCCGACCGGCTCCTCGACGCGGACAAAGGATGCTGTCGACGAGAGCATGACCCTGGCCGCTGCTCCTGTCGTTGGAGCCTCTTCTTGTTCCACCTCGTCGGTTTTGGAGAGCGCCGCTCTTGATCGGCTAAGTGGAGACGGGGAAGCGGTGATGGGTCGAGCAGGCAAGTCCTCGAGCAAAGAACCGCCACCCCCCCCGCAGCTGGAGGACGACACCGACGACGAGTTTGCGAATTACAACGAAGACTGCTGCGTCGCGTCCTCGGATGACGAAATCGAATGCGAAATCGAAAACCCGGAGGGTCAGGGAGAGAATGAGAAGGAGAACGTGCGGCCTCCGGAAATATGGCGTACAACGGTGGACGAGAAGCTGGCTCGCGGTGGATCAACCGCAGCAAAAGCAGTAGAAGCCGAGAAGTACAAGAAGTCCGCCTTTGCGCGGGAGTCAACCTCAAATCAACTGCAGCAGAAGTTCGTGGTCCCTAGCGCAGTAGAGGCAGGGGGCGATCACCCCCAGACGTCGTCGGCAGGACCAGGAGGCCGACAAAAGGGGAGCGGGAGCTTCTCAACAACTACAAGAAAAGGTCAGGGAACGAATAAGGGAGCAGCAGCTGATGTGCATCAGGTGCACAGGAGGGATTACACGACGCAGAGCAATTGTAATTCCAGGACGTCGGATTACGCCGTGCAGGGATCGTCGTCTTATGGTCCGCCTTTGGCTGGTCCTGGTCACATGATGGCCTTCAAGAAGGGCAAATGCGGAATCGGAAAGAAGGAGGCCGGTCAAAAGGGCCGTCGAGCCGACACGAAGCAGGGCTGGGATCTTTTTTGGGGGGGCGGAGCGACGTCGTCTAAAGGACAGCGGTACAGTGGGTGCGACTACAACAGTGTGGACTGTAGAGGGAAGAGCGACTACAAGATGCTGGGTTCTTCTACAACTTCTACTTCCCACTTCTACAATCGACGGCCCTACAGCGAAGGCGAATCTTCGACGAGGCAGGACCACTTCAACGACCATTTCCAGCGGTACGACCGCGGTAAGGGGATCATGGGAAGCACAAGTAGCAGTTCCGGAGATAATTTTCCTGCGGGGGGAGCGGTGCCGCTGCCGCCCACTGCCCAAGCGTACTGCACTTCCGCGGGGCCCCCAACGAGCCGGGCAACAAGAAGTCCGACGCGCGAGAACAACATGAACGCGGCCCTTCAGCTGGCCCTGAAGAAGGGCGAGCAGTACGTAAAAACACAGGTTGCAGCAGTAGTTGCACCAGGAGGAGGTGAAAAAGAAAATGCAGCTCCTGTGACACCAGAACGGACCTCCGCGGCACCTCTGGGAAAGTGCGCGGCCAGTCCGCCTGCTGATGGCGTCGAAGCTGCGGGCATCGGGGTGTCTGCAGCCATATCGCCACCGGCTCGGGGCACTGGCGGCAGTTCGCGGAAGGGTAGCACAACATCGCCTCAAACTGTAGCCGCCCGGATGGGTGGGAAGGGGTCGGCAGCACCAGCTGCCGCGTCCGCTGGTGTCCAGGGCTCGACGATGGGGAAGGATGGCCGGACTGGCAAGAAAGGAGCTGCCGGGTTGCAGGTAAAAAAGCAGGGGCCCCCGATGTCGACGGCCTCGGCAGCAGGGTCGCATGAGGCGTGCGGCTATCATGATCCGTCTCTGCATCATCACGGCGGAAAGGCGTCCTCTGCTAGCTCCTCTGCTCAACGCCACTATCAGCAACCATTTCATCATCAGCCTGCCGTCGGTGCATATCCCACCGCGGGCGCGAAGGCGGGGCCGCAACAGCAGATCCTTGCCGGAAAGAAGGGAGGGCCTCAGCAGGGAATCTCGTCCAGTGCGACTTCTTCTGTCGGCGGTGGGGACAGCGCTGGTGCCAAGAGCAGTAATCCCACCCATCCGACCGGCTCGCCCCACGTTCTTCAGGGGAAGAAGGGGCCGATGCATCACGGCAAAGGCGGCGCTATGCTGAACCAGCATCATCTTCCAGGGAGCATGATGTCTGGTTCATCATATCCTCACCAGCAGCAGCAGCAGGGGACTGCGTTCGCCTATCCCGCGCCTCCGCCCCGCGTCCCGACTTCGGAGGAGAACAAGCTGCTCGCCTTCCTTCAGGCTTGCAACGCCAACGCGGCAGCTGGTCCTCTCGCTGGCGTTGGTGCCGCTGCCAGCTTGCAGGAACACCAAGGGAGCACACCGCAACAGACAGCCTCAACCGCGCAGGTGTTGGACAAATTGACGAGCATGGGCCCATTCACCAACTTCGACAAGGCGGCTATAATCGAAAAGGAAACCGGCCAACAAATGATCTTTGCCATCGACGCGGTCGGTGTGGTCCATCCCCTGCTTTGGGAGACGCCGGAAGATGATGACGAAGAAGAAGTGGGGGAATCTGCAGTTGAAAGAACAGAGGATGGTCATCATGGCGATGGAGCTGACGCAGAAGTCAATACTTCGGAGACTGCAACGTGTGCGGCTGCGCCGTCGGGGTCTGCGGCGGGCCCAGTTGTGGTAGAGGCCGGTTCTTGCAGTACTAGCAGTTTAAAGCAACTACCCCCAGTTGGGCAAACGCAAATCAAAGATCTGGCGGCTTACCCGAACTTCCGCATGATGACGGAAGAAAGGTCGCCGGCATCTGTCGAAAAGGACTTGCAGAGGAAAGAACCAGCTTCTCCGACGGCCGTCGGAAGCTTGCGGCCTTCGAATGCCTCCCAGTCGGGGCAGCGTCGAATCCTACAGTTGCGGAAGAACGCGTCCGATACGCGCAATGGCACGAAACTCTGCAAGGACGAGGGGCACGGGCAGCTTCTTCTCGGCGCAGCAGCAGGAGCAGACGCAGCAGACGCTGTAGTTGAAAAAGCCGTTGTATCCCCGGCATCCGCTACTTCCACCAGAGTGGGCGGGGATCGGAAGAAGAAAAAGAAGAAGAAAAAAAAAAGCGCGGCGGCGGGGGCGCACGACGTCGTGAACCGCTTCGTCCATCCGAAAAATTCTGCCACCCTTGTTGGAGGGAATGAAGGCAAGGAAGGTAACAGCCCCGCACCCTCGACGCCTAAGGACGACAGCCTTGCCGCAAGGCTGTCGTCCTTAGGCGTCGAGGACGAACCGTCCGGGACGCCGAGAAAAGCAGATGGTGACAACCAAGTGGACAGGAAGCTTGCTACTCACCACGACGGCA
Source organism: Amoebophrya sp. AT5.2 (assembly GCA_005223375.1). Classification (NCBI taxonomy): domain Eukaryota; class Dinophyceae; order Syndiniales; family Amoebophryaceae; genus Amoebophrya; species Amoebophrya sp. AT5.2. The sequence continues at coordinate 4,443 of RXOD01004943.1, forward strand.
GCTCCAGGGGGAACTCAGCGGTGGGGCCGTCAGCCGTGGTCAGGGCAAGCGTCGATCTGGGCCAGATCCAATCCGACGATCACAACATCAGCGTCGCCACGCCAGGAAGGACCTCCACGCCGCCGCGAAACATCAGCAGCACGTCGGTGTCCCCGAAATGCGACCAGGGGTACGAGACGCCGCCCTCGCAAACCGTGTCCGACCCCGGCTCGGAAGTGCTCGACCGGTCGGAATTCTTCGAGGTCGAGGACTTTTTGGACGATGATGCTGCCGGCGGCTCCTTCCCGCACGCCGAGGTAGGGGCAGAAGTTGCGCCCTTGGCGCACCTCCAGGCGGAGGAAGTTCCCGAGCAAGGTCGTAGTCCACGACTCGAAGAGGGCGTTCTTGAGCCCGTGGCGTCGAGGGGCCTCGCGGCTCCGGGGGAAGGGGATCAACATACTGTAGTAGAAGTAGATATACCTCCACGACCTCCTGCACCTGGAGCTGGAACAGTCGTGCAGTCCGTGCAGCCGAGTGGAGGAGAACTGTGGACGAAACTGCTGTTGGACGATGGCGACGGCTGCTGCTCCTGCTCGCCACGCACTCGGCGGACCAGTAGAAAAGGGGAGGATTCATCTCGCGATCGCGACGACCCTACGACCGCCGAGGAGCAGACGACCTCGGAGGAACAGGAGTTGCCGGACGTGGACCTGATGAATGCAGAGGAGTTGATGTTGGCGGGGCCAGGAGAAGTCGAGGAAGAAGAGCATGATCTTCATGTTGCATGCTCTCTTGGCGAGATGACAGCTGCAGAGGACGCAGAGGCAGATCAACTTGCTCCTTCCACCCAGGACGAGGGCGGTTCCGGAGGAAGATCGGCATCCCAGGACATCATCAGTTCTGGGCACCAGCGCAATCGCACGCCGTCGCTGGCGTCCTCAGGTCGGAGTAAGTCGCCGACCTCGGTCGCTTCGTTGTCGCTCTGGGACGCCATCGAGTGCGGCGACCTGCTGCAAGACCCGAACTTGGACCCCGCTGTCGCGCACCTACAGAACACGCTCAACTCGACGAGCCACAGCAGTTGTGGCGCTAGTTGTTCTTGGGACCAGCGGAGCTACCTCAACAGCTACGACAACTACCACGAAGATTATCAGCACTGCTACCACCGCTGGAACAACATCGACCACCCAGACGCAAACCGCGGCAGCGGCATCTCCAACGGCCGCGTGCCCGATTTGTGGTACAACGGGAAGGTCGCGCGAAAAGTCGTCCAGCAGCGCAACTGCGACCTCAGCTGGGCGGCCCAGCGGAAATTGTACCTCTCCCTCGCCCAGCACCGGCACAAGGTGGAGCGAACCTCGATGAAGGAGGCGTGCTTTTACCAGCCATTGAATACAACTAGCAGCCACATCAACTCTGCAACTTCTACTACGGCTACAACTACGGCGCACCACGGCAGAAGTAGAACTGCCTCGGCGGGTGGCTGTGCGGTCGGCGCGGCGGAGCAAGCGAACCCGAACCGGGAGTCACTCCAGGTGCAGCAGCAGAAGGAGCGACGGTGGGGCGCCGCGGTGAAGAGCTGTCTCTCGTTTGGGCCGTGCTGCAGCGATACGACCATGCTGGCCCTGCTGGAGTGGGCCGCGCCCTTGACCCAGGCCGGCGAGATCCTGAAATGGTCGGGAGCGGACACCGGTTCTCTGCTTTTGCCCACTGCGGGCAGCACGAGTTGTTCCGAAAAAAATCCCGGGACATCGGCCGCGGCCCCCGCCCCGACCCCTTGTGAGCGCGAGGACCTCTTTCCCGAGTGGCCGGAGGCTCCGCTGAAGAGCATCAACGCGGATCTAAGAGTTCACATCGAGGTGCGGAACCAGCAACACCTACGGAACGACCGCGAGCTGATGGAGAAAGCCGTCGACAAAATGTACGACTGCTACTACGGGGTCGGCTGGGCGGCCGGCGCGGGGGGTGCAGCTGCAGAGGCAGAAGACGCCGCTCCTGCGGAAGCTGATCATAGTAATGACCACGGGGGGCCGAAACCGAATGAGGGTGCCCTGAGACCCGGACGAGAAGAGCGGTCTCGCGGAGCTGCAGAATCAGAAGATCCGGAGAATGCCGGCCTGAAAATAGACTTTGAGAGGGGGCGGCAAGCCTTCGCCAACTACTGCAGAGCAGAGCTCGGGATGCACAGCTTCCGCTGCGTGCAGGTACTGTCGCCGTTATCGTCTGCGCTTGATCTGGCAATTCGGTGTTGTCTCGGCTTGATGGACACTTGGGTTTTAGTGACTGGTGAGTAATTTCAATTTTACCTCCTGCACGCAGCGGAAGCGTATAAAATACGGGTACTGTTCGTTGAGGAGACAGCTATGCTCGATCTGATGTTAGTACGACGATCGGCGGATCAACAAGCTCGCTGACTTCGTCATCAACATCATCTACCTATGTTTATCAACAATTTTTAGAATTGTAATTGATTGAAATTCGTGTTCGCGGCGAGGTGCTGATTCGTTGCGGTTTGTGCGCGAAGAAACGCGATCCTGTCGTGGAGGACGTGATGCGGGCGCAGCGCGAGGTGGACAAAGCCGCTGCAGAGAAGGGCGTGCGCGCCGAGGAGCGCTGCGAAGAGTTGTTCCAAGATGCGTTAGTCCGTGCGGAAATGGAAGTGAAGCTGAAGAGAAACCCGAACAAGAAGTACAAGTACTTCCTCACCCAGGCCGAACTGGTCGAGGTGCAGCACTTGGCTTTTGGCAAGGTGATTCTGCCCACTCCGGACTTTCTGTTTCTGGACCCGATCCAGGTCCCAGTCCCGCGAGGAGGTCATGGATCTGGATCCTCGTCGGGTGTCGGAGATGAAACACTGCGTCGAGTGACGTGGTTCGACTCGAAGGCGGAGTGCGTGACCCCGGGGATCGCGCTGCCGCAAATGCTGCACAAGCTGCACAATCAGTTCTACAACTACGTGAACTGCTTCGGGCCGGGAGTAGTGGTCTGGGCGAACGGCTTTACGCCCAACTGGACGTGGGACAGTTCCGCAGAGAAGGGCATCCTGCACGCGCGCCTTCTGGACCAAGCGGCCTGATTGCCATTTTTAAGACTGTATACAGATTGATAAATACTAACTTTAGTACCAACCTCCCATACTATGGCATAGATACCCATGGCATAGATTCCCAGGATCTTCATCCTCCTCCAGCTGGTGCTGCTGAGGCTACAAGGGGCGTCGATCAGTCGTGAAGATCAGCGACGGAGAAGACTCATTCGACCACCTTCCTCGAGGACGCACATTTATCCACATTGAGACGAGTCATGCCATCGAGAACGCAATGGCTATGAAGCTAGTAACAAGGCTGAGGAAAAGTGATGGAGCGCTGCGAGGATAATAAATGCTTGCGTCGATAATTCCGATTGCGATTGCAAAGGCAGACGCTGTACAAACTGATAGATAATACTATTTTACGATACTACACACGGAATCAATGAAGAAACTTTTCGGGACTGTCTTTGGCTTCCCAAACGGGGCCAGGAGAGCAATGAACTGAAAGTAGAGTCCACGTCAAAAGTCACATGAATCAAGAGGGCGTCTCGATTTGATCAAACCGACGCGACACTCTCTTGATTAATGTGGGAACGACGTGACACTCACCGAATTTTGACTGAACTACTACTCAAAGGATACGATAGCAGTACTACAACCAAACTACGTACGACATCAACGAGTACGACCCTGAACTAAGAGAGCGAGATACACAAGCCTAGAACACGACCAGGCGATATTGCCGCTGGCCGATTGACGTGTTGATCATGATGACGCACTTAAGCCATTGATACGGGACACACAAGAAGTGATTATTTCCAACATTTGCGCTACTTCTTCATAAGCGGCAGTATTTTCTAACAGGACTGCTTGCTTGGCGTTGGCATCGAAGAAACGGGTCGAGCTAGCTGTGCTGAAGTGCTCCTTAAGAACTTTCGGGGATTACTTACGACCGTTCTTTGAATTTCAGCAGGATGACGAGAACTGAAGGGGCACCAGAACACTTCAAGAGGCGCTGGTGGTTATCGGATATAGAAACTTGGAATCGCGATCATTTCTTTTTCTTGCATCCTTCCACGCAATATTACTCCGGCACGCCTCTGGCGGTCTGCAGTTCTTCTAGATCGATGCAGAATGAATGTGAAGACTGCCAGAACCGATGCCAGCGAGCTCTCCACCTACTACCTAAACACGAATCCCAGCCCTCTTGCTGATCTCCGACTCCAACCGCCTGCCTAGGAAGTGTTTTTAACCACAGCTAATGAGTAGGAGTAGGTGTAGGACCACGACCACTATTGGATTGCAGAAGAAGAAGAACGAGAATGTTGGTTGAGTAAGTGGCGGAGTAGGTAGTCCGAGCCTGCGGCGAGAATGGGTGGGGAAAGAAACAAATCCAAATCTTCACTGATCGAAGCCGCATGGCGGACTTCATTGATCTTCGGAGCTATCCGGAGGGCGATCGCCGTGCCGGATCATCTCACTTCTCTTCGGATGCAATTCGGGTGCGTGGAGCTCTGGATAAGCAGTGTTATGATAGCATCTCTATCACATCAGCGGAGAACAATAATTTGTTGATGAAGTAGTAGACGAGGCCAAGCAACATCGCAGCGACGAAGCAAGCAGGCTGGCAAATAGAGTACCAGATGGCCGACAAACAAACCTGATGTACCTATCTGGAGCATGCTTCTTAAGAGATGGCGATCTTCCACACAGTGCTTTTTTCGCGATGGATCTGTACTTTCAGATCTTCGTTGCTCGGGGTGTCATCCGATCCGATCGCTGAGGGACGGACGATAGTCCCTGCCGCAGTGCGTGGAAGTGTTCTGCTTCTGTTCCTCTTTCTGCCCTGTGCGTGTAGGACTAGGACTCACTCTAATTCTACTGCGTTCTCGTCGATATGGAAATGGATACCACAGCGGATTCCAAGGGAGAAGAACCGTGGCCGTGCAACGAGTGCCCTCTACTACCGTTCTATGAACTGACTAAAGTCAAATAGCCGATGACCAGGTGGACCATCTCATGCATGTGCATGGGACTATAAACCAATCGATCCACGGAAAGAATGTCAGTACAACTTCTTCGACGAAAAGCTCACTCAGTGTGGCTGCATTTTTGCAAAGAAGTGTTGTTAAGGTAAAGATATACGCTAGACTTCCAAGAATGAATGCCTTGCAGCACCTATTTGCTTAGTGTTACCACTGACCCTGACTTTCCGTATCTACGCACAATGCCTGCGTGTTGAAAACCGGAAGACGTCGACCTCCTGCTCCGCTTTGGTGCAACGCTCTACGTGGAAGTGAAGTCTGCCAGCGCTACGGGAGCCTAGTACCGCGGTGTGTTGTGGACGTGGAGATGGAACGGCGGGGTGGTCAACGTCTTCGCGCACGCAACGCACGGGTCTGATGGAAGGAAAGAATCGGAAAAAACGGGTCTGATGGAGACTTCCGATGAGCCCCCAACGTCGATGCGCCCTCCAACGTCGCAATCGACGAGCAGCCCCTAGCATAGGGGAGCGCAAGCGAAAGCGATAGCCAATCGCCACCTGCAGGCGCAAATCGATCTAGATTCAGCTTGATTCCCGCTGATACTTAAACTAAGTCCATCGGATCGCCATCGCTCGCGCCCTGCAGTGATAAGTATTTACTCTAACAGAATGGCGGACACGGAGGTTGTTCGGGAAATAACGAACTTGCAGCGGCACCTGGAGGGGCGCATGGAGGAATTGCGGCGGATGAGCTCGCGGAACTCGCAGCAGGGGACGGAGGTTCGCTCCTACGAAGGCGCGACGGAACAATGCTTGCGGGATTTCGATAAGCAGGTGGAACGCCTGGCAGCGCTATGGGCCGGCGACGCCAGAACAGCCACGCAGATGAAACTCAGGAGGTAACTCCCACTCTCGTCGGAGTGAATGCTTCTATCTACGATTGATATAGTTTATGTTACAGTTACATACACGAGATGAGCGATTGATTCATATTCTTTCAATCGCTCACATTTTGCAACTGAAGGTTTCGGGAGCAGCACCGGGATCTTCTCGCAGATTTCAAGAAGTTGAGCAGAGACCGAGCCGCGCGACAAAACGCGGCGACTCTAGTGGCTGGCGCAGCAGTCGGGCAGCGCGACGCATATACCACGCGCGAGGAAGAAGGTGGTCCACAAAATCGGATTCTGGAATCAATTTTTCTTCTATCATTTGTTCCCCAGCATGTCATGTTTGCAACGCCAAATCAATCTACGCTGCTACTTCCACCTTATCCTTCGATTCTCGAATGACTCCATCTCCACAGGCAGGCTCCGCTCGATCTGAGTTTAACGATTCCCCTCTCGTCAAAAATGGATCAGGTCTGCTTCGCGAGCGGCAGAACCTGGAGAACAGTCATTTCATGATCGACGAGGCCCTGGAGCAGGCCACCGCGAACCGGGAGGCCATTGGGCGGCACAACGAGATGTTTCAAGACATGCGGTCGAAGATGACGCGGATCAACGCTATGTTTCCGAACATGGACACTTTGATCGGGAAGATCGGAACGCGCAAGCGCTTCGAGAACCTCGTGCTGCTGGCCACCACGGCCCTTTGCATACTGGTCATCCTGTGGTACAAGTGCATCAGAGGGGGCTGAGCTATAACCGAGACAGGAGACGGAGAGGATGAAGATGAACTACTTCGCCCTAGTACAGCGCTTGTTCCTAAAACCGAGGACTTCATCCTCATCGCCTACAAGTAACGCGCGCCAGCGAGTCCGCGACTCGCCCGGCGCTGCGGAGATACAACTTCACCTGAAGGAAGCGATCGCGTGGGAAAGCGCTACCTGCGCGACTACTTTGTCGCGAACCGCGATGAACACCCTGTTCCTACTGAGTCGTGCACTGCGTCTTCATTTTCCGTGCATGTTCTCGCTGGTCTGTAAATCATCTTCTGGTTCCACCCTCGGTTTGCGGGCCCCTCCGTAGCCAACCGCGGTGGTTTCGCGTTCGCCTCTTTGCATACTCCTTCGCAGCGAGCTCCCTCGTCCTCGCGGGCCGTGATAAGTACCACCGCAGCCAATTCCATCAAAATGGAGCGCGCCATCGCCATGCAGTGACAGCGAAAACAGAAAGAAGGCCGCGCCCAGAGCGCCGATAGCGAATCACTCCAGCGATGAAGAAAGCAGCGCGGAGAGGATGGCGCTCATGGCCAACGCCCTCCTCGGGATGAGCGCCCTCCTCGTCATATCGCTTTCAATACCTTCAGGCTGATCGCTTCCATCTTCAACGTGCTTTTTGATTGTTCGTGATCATCTTCCTCTTCTCTTCGTGATCGTGAAAAACTGCAACTGGCTCTCTGATTAGCCCCCGAATCCTCCTACTGTCAGGAGTCTATCACTTACACTCTCTATCACTAGATGTAGATCATCACAGAGAACAATGAATCGTGACTCTGTTTGCTATTTTCATTTCTCGCATCCTTCTCGTGGACCAAAACGAGGTAGAACGCATTTTGGTCAAGGAAAATACCCAGGACGCGGTGACGGTCGTCGACGAATCGCCGGAGGAAATCAAGATGTTCACCGGCGACCATCTAGGCCTACTAATTTCGACAATTGGTAGCAGCTGCCCGTCGGATCGGCAGGAACAAGGCAGTAGCAGCGACGAAAAACAGCGCCTCGCGAAAGAGGCGATCCGCAAGGAGGAGGAGGAACGGGAAAAGACAACAGCAGAAAACGTGCATGGCCGATACGAGGAGACCCAGATTGCCCCTGACGACCCTATCTACAACAAGGTGTTCGAGTTCACGGACGACATGTACCCCGCCGCCGTCATGAACCGGATCCTGATGACACGTGGCGACGACGTCGATGCGTCGGAGGTTTGTGCAGCCCTAAAAAGCTATAGCAAAGTAGTGCCACCCCCGACGGACTGCCTCAGCAAATTCGAGTGTTGGGTTGCGTCCGGTCTGGTGTGGGCGGGACTCGCTGCACCGAAAAAGCGACCACCCCCGAAGAAGAAGGAGCAGAACGCTAGCCCCAACCAAAAATCGAAAAACGACCACCACGGCCACGACCCCTCACACCAGCCACCAGCGCACCCCGGTGCGGCCCCTGTCGAGGCAGCCCACGACGGTACAGCAGAGAAAACCACCGAAGCGACGGACCACACCGCCGCCCGCACGCAGGACAGACACGACATCGCCTTGAACAATTTCTTCACCTGGATTGCGGAGCCCGACCAGCAACTGAAGGGGTGCCCAGGGTATGACGATGACGTAAAAGGAACTGACACAAAAGCACGGGGCGCGGTAAACGAAATGTACAAGGTGGCCGCCGAATTCCGAACAAAATTTTCGGGCACACGAAAAGGTGAGCCGCTGGAAGAACTCCACACGATTCAATGCGGCGCCCGAAGCGTCACCGGGTCGCGGGCCATAGCCAAGGAGGTCATCGTGCAACACATACTCAAGAGCCAATGCTTGCGCGACAACGCAGGCCTGCCTACCGAGATGTCACGCGAGGTCTTCAACCAAATCAAGGACGACATCGCGAACGGCATACGATTTTGCCGCCCTTACCGCGTGTCAACCGAGGACGTGCGGGAGTTCCTCCGATCGGCGAACCGTGAGCTACAAGGCCCCCTCGGCGTGCGGATGAAGATCTTCACCTCGTTCGACGACGAGTTGTTGGGGTGGTATTGCGAGTGCGCCAACAAAGTTCTGAGCAGGATGGAACCAGCCGCCGACGGCTCTACTGCGAACACGAGAACGTGGACGGCCATTTTCCCCCTCGAGTTGCGCACGCAACAAATCGAACTCCTAGGGAAAGGCGGCGTCGTCACCAACATCCGTAAGGTCCGCTGCGTGGTAAAAAGTTCACCCGCTTTGCGAATCCTATCAGGCACCCTGGCCGCCGAAGTCAACTCTTTGGCCGAGAAGCACGACGTGTGGAATGACGTGGCCTTCGGTGGACGACCAGGAGTGGCCGCTATGGTGGCGCTGATGCTGTTGTTTAACGTGATTTTGGATTTGCAACCGAAGGAAATCGTTATCCTCCTGGGCTTAGACAATTCAAATTATTTCAATTGTCTTAGATTGATTCATATTTTGAATTGTTTACGCTGGTGCCGACCGCACCCGATCGTGTTAGCATTTTACTTGCTGACCAACTGGCAGAAGCTGGTGATCGCACGCAACGGCCGTTCGCACGCCGCAACCCGGAATTTTTCGGACGGGATCCAAGGGGCATCAGAAGTGATGCTCGCTGGAACTGCCCTCCAGGTCCCCTCGGGGAGCCTCGTCCTAAAATTCCTTAGATACATAATCCATCCGACCACGCAACGACTTTCGCCCACCCGGATCGCGGAAGCAAAAGCGGCACTGGAAAAAGACCGGGCGGTGGGCCACGCCGGGACCGATCTCAACTCGTGGGCCCCGTACGACCCCTTCCACGAGATCGACGACCACTACTTGACCGGGGACATCCACGCGCCAACCGCACGGTCGTTGGTATACAGCGCTCCCGCAGTATACCATTTGGATATACTTCTGGCAACCGCCGTGTGTCTGCCGCTGGAGAAGTTGCCGCAGGTGGTGATGTACGTGGACGACAAGGTGATTGGCCTCAAGGTTCACGAGGACGACCAATCCCTCCTCACCGATGTCCTCGCAGCCTTGAACCTGCACGAGGTGGAAATGCTACGTAAGGCCGGCCAATACCTCGCGAAGTCAAAACTGGAGGTGATCATCGGCAACCCAACGACCTGGACGCGCGATGTGGCCACGACAAAACTTGAAGGCTGGGCAGAACTCCTACGAAAACACTTCTGCCCCTTCGGCACGGTGCCAGAAGTGAAATCGTCTACGGTACTCCTCGGCGCGCTCTTCAACCTAACCAGGTCGCCACGGGAAAACCTCTGGTCCCAGATTCAGCAGCGCTTAAGTTACACCCGCTACCAGGTGGAGTTGGTGGAGTGGAAATTAAAAAGCATTTCGGGCTCCACCCTGCGGTTACTCACCGTATGGGGATTTCTCTCACCAGTACTACACCTCCTGCCGTTGGCCCAGTTGGTCTTCTCCCCGATCGACTGGGCGCAACTCCATTTCGATTTGGCGTGGAATGGGCTCGAGCTGGCGGGCTTCTCCCGTCAACAGATCGACTTCCTGATGGAAGTAAACAAGTTAAAGAGACAGGACTTGTTTCGGCTCTTCTTTTCCGAGGAGTTGTTGAGTTTTCACGATCTAAAAATGATGGCAACAAAAGTGACGCGCGCCACATCCGCGCGGGTGATGTCGCTCACCGACTGCAAACACGTCGCAGACCTCGTCACCACATTCCTCCCGGTCGGCCCTTGCGGCACCGGATCCAACAGCGGCTTCGACGACTCCGATAAGTCCCTTTTCCAAACAATCGCGGATGCGGACTCGCATCTGCATCAACGATTCCAGGACACCTCTCTCGACCTTCCCACCATCGTGCCGACCCCCGTGAAGAACGACCCCGCCGCGCGATGGCTACGGAGACAAGGCGGTGTACTAAAATTCCACCACGATTGGCGAAAGGCAAATGGAACAAGACCCGGCCCGTCGCGCAGCAGCTTCTTCGCAATATGGTGCCACGAGCAGCAGGAATGCAGAATCGCGGCCGAGGGCAAAATTGTCCTTCGGGTCAGGACGTCTCACGCAGCATACAGTGATTTCCCGAACGAAACCCTCCGCGAAAAACTGCGACACATCAACGCCGCCGCCACCGCGGTGAAGTACCTCCGCAAATACGAAAACTCCTTCTCCTCCTCACGTTCCGTTGTGCTCGTAGGTGCGGATTGGGAAGACACGCGCAAAACCGGCACCTTCCTGGACCTGTGGGGGAGTTTCGCAGATTGGCGTGAAGGCAGCGTTGTTCTCTGCCGGGGGCACGGCGATGATGCGGAGTTCGAGTGGGTGGAGAGTCATGTCTTCCAAAACGAAAACGACTGCCCATCAGTTTACGCGCGGGCACTGGTAGAGGTGGCAGACAGAGAGACGGCGATAAAGTGGCCGAAGCGTCACGGGTTCAACGTGTTTTACAACCCGTACACGGACAGTCAGCGACGCTGTGCGAAGCATCGCCGGGCAAAAGTGCAAAAGGTCTTCAGCGAGACCTGTGCTAAGTTAGGGATCCAAATCGATGCAGCGGCCGCGGCGGACTCATCAGGACCCGTCAACCCCCCCGCAACGTCGCAAGCCGACACCCGGACGCCTAATGCTGTCGGACCGGCAGAAACTCCACACCCAGCTGCCACCGACGACACTGGCATCGCACTTTTCGCGTCGCAAGCGCATTTCGACGAGTCCCAGGCTCTACCGGCGATCGTGGGTCATCATGACCCCCCCGGAACGGAGGAAACGCACCAGACCCGCCGGAGAAAAACGACAAGAAGTAACAACAACGGGCCTGCCCCACCCATGACGAATGCACCCGGAGCGGCGACGACCATCCAAACGGAAGTGGAGCAGCCGCGGCGAGCAAGTAAAACCGGCGGATGCCGTGGGGAACGCGACGCGACGAAACCGAGGAGTAAAGCCAAACCGGCCTCACGTTCGGGCAAAGCAGCGACGGCGAACGGATCGAAAAAATCAAAGGTGATCAAAAAAGGGCCATGAATTACTATCGAACAATAAGCCTCTTTGTACTCACATGACAATGTTTAGCTCTATGTTGCCACGATGCAAACAGCCAGATTCCATACTTCTACCCTACTCCCCATTGCTAGTGCCTTTGTTGTATTTCGCCTTTTGCCATTTACACTTTTTTCCTCTATGTACGTATCCATGCTACCTCGTCTGTCACGTTTATCCTTCCCACCTGAGCCGAGCGGTGCGTCATAATGCTGTGTCACTACGAAGAAAAGGTCCACACGGAGTGAAAGCGAAAACCAAAAAAAACAAAAAATACATAAAAAGTTACTCCTTCTCCCCCGTGCGTTCCATGAGCTCGCCGGTGCTGATTAGGAAGCTACGACCATGAACAAATCACGGTATAGGCTTCGATCTCTCTTCTCATGTGCCCGTTGCTTCCGTCCCCTTTTCCAATCAAACGGTTTCCAGGACCCGTCTCTTTTCTCTCCCCCTTCGTCCTCGTTAAGTCTTATGCTTGAACAACGTGTGATGTGCCGTCTCTCCGCCATCGTAGCATAGGATGCGTTTCCTGTACAACCTGTCTTCGTGCTTCTTTTCTTTATTCACTTGATGTCCTCTCGCTTGTGGCATCTACATTCGTTTCGTCGGTTCACAAAATGGTCATCAGCACACGATCGTTTGCTATTGCTCTGACGCACCGTATGTGCGGCGACCAACCGAAACCGATCCACGTCGAGACGAGTGGAACAACGACATCACGGTCATCAAGGCCGTCTCCCAACCATAGGCGGTGAAACGGGTGGACGTCACGCGGCGGCTCGATGTGAAAAAAGAAAAGATAATAATGTCCAATCGCACGCAAAAAATAAAAAGGAATATTAAAGTGGAAACGTAAAAAAGGCACTGCGGTCGCCTTGGCTCTGTTAAGTGTGCGGGAACTGCGGTCTCCCGGAG
>RXOD01004944.1:0-16985 GCA_005223375.1 Amoebophrya sp. AT5.2
AAGAGCAGGGGTTGGCCTTGGTACCTTGCTGAGCCGTGTGCTTCTGGAAGCAAAGGCACCACCTCGCTGTGGCTGCTGTGAGTGGGTGCAGCCTTTCTCGGTCTTGGTGTCGATTTTTGGCCTTGCTTCGTCCCTCCCGTTCTGCTTGGATCTCTCCAGCTGTTGACTGATCTTGTTCTTGACCCTCTACGCCAGAAGGGGTCATCGGGCGCCCGGTTTTTAAAGGATGTTTTAAAACAAGTACTACAAGATGCATTTTTGTTTGACTTGTAACATGGTGAAGCACTGGGTGCGGCGGAACTTCCAGTCGTTCCGCCAGTGTGTGTACGAGCAGGCGGGTGCTTTGTACAAGGAAGAGGCGAAGGCCATCAAGCTCGTTCCCCAGTCCTTTTCTTTCTTTAAGCACGAGCAGCAATTGCGAGGAAAAAAGTATCGGGATATCGGGAATATCGAAGAGTGGAGCTACGATCCGATGCCGGGCGGGATCTCGAAGGAGCGAGCGAAGGAGCTTTTCGCCAACGACGCAATGTGCAGCCACGCGATGCCAGATGCCGCATCGTTCGAGTAGAGCCGACAACACAGGAAGGAAGACAGAAAACGAAAGGGGAATGATCCTAGGCCGAAGCCAATATAATACCGCCTTTCGAATAATATTGAGAACGAACTTGCTTTGTACTTGAGTTACTTATTGCAGACGCGTGCATCTCCATCGTCGGGAATCGATTCGGTGCCCGTTGGATCGGCCGAGGTGCTTGTGGTGCCTGGGCCGATCCATTCGGGGTGGGAAAACCCGAATCGTCGGCGTAGAAGTCGAAGACTTGGCCAGAACTTCTCTCACCCAATCTCGTAGACCAGTGCCAAAAAGACCGGCAGAAAATCAAAACCGCCCGCAAGAGCACGGCTAGAATAATCCCTGACCAAGACGGGGCAGACGAGCAGGCGGCAGAAGTTGCTACGGCCCTGCATGGGGACCCCAGCGGGAAATTTTGTGCGTAGAGTTTCTGTCCAACTCCAAATCATCACAGTGCGCTTTTATGTATTTGCTTCCGTCGTGCTCTCAAGGACAAGGTCTTGAAGAACAGTGCCCACTACTGTACTCAGCAAAATTTAATGTTTCACGTTACTGTTATTTCTACTTTAGGCATCCTCGATTGATAAAGAGATTGGGATTGCCGCAACTGCAGAAGCGGCGGCGCTATGGGTTCGGTTGTGGAAGCGGTGGCGGACTACGCAAACCCTACACGGCCGCCAGAAGTGGGCTACAGCCTACACCACCTAACTAAGTCAACAAAGACCAAACACCAAGCCCCAGGAGCAAATACTAGTACTACAAATCATGCGTATATTTATATAAAAATGAAGAGCAGTCCCGATGCATGCGGATTCATGAACATGCATATACTTGTTTCTGCTGTACCTGTACGTGTACGAGAACAAGGCTATAGGGAAAACAAAAATGCTAATGCTGGAACGCCGCGACCAACGGCAAAGCGCGCAACAAGTAGCGGATGGCGATCACAAATCAAGCAAAGGACGCTCGTCGCTTCAGCAGAACTTTGTTGGATCCTCCAATTCATCCGATGAGAGCAACATGGTCCTTCTCGGCGAGCGTCGTGCGTTGAAGTTGAGCGCTTTGATTCACACAAAGGATGCAGTAGTTAATTCACACATCAATCTGATTCAGTTGCAGATCCAGCGGAGCTCGACGCCAGTAGCTTTTAGTAGTTTCGCGAAAAACAAAAAGCTCCTTCATTCCCAAAAAAAGAATTAGATAAATCAAAAGATATCATGAAGATCGCCCTCGAACTCGACGAGAACGAGTCCCCCCTGGATGTCGTCGTGGTTCGGCGCAAGAAGTATCGCACTGGGACGATGATTTACGTAGCGCCGGTGGAGAGCACTGCGGAAGATGAAAGTGCGGTGTTTCTTCCACGCGCCGACCCCGACTTCTCGTTGTTGATGGCGAAGATGCACGTCGGAAAGCGGCTCTCCCTGGATGCGGCCATGAGAAAGTACTGCGTAGCCGTGTCGTCGAGACCACCAAGAGAATTTTTGAAGGAGGAAACAACGACTGGTGCCAGCACGACGACGTTTCTGGCTGGAGGCGGTGCTGGTCCTTGTGAAAACGTTGCCGACAGTGTAGTTGGTGAGAGTGGGAATCAGGATCAGTATCAGTGTCAGAGCATGGATATGATGAATGAAGGGACCACGACTTCGGCTCCCGACGTGTCCACCTCGCGCCTGTGCCCGGTGTGGCGGCGCGCCCTGGTGACGCAGCTCTGCCAGGAAATTCGGCGAAAGACAACCGATGGACCGGAAGCGGAAACAACGGCCACGACGACGTCGTGTGGCAATCCTGCGTGCGAATTCCGGCACGAGTTTTTGTCGCGATTCGAAGCCGATCAGCTCCGGGAGTCGGCCGAGGCCAGCGCGCGATGCAGGGAGGAATACGAACGGCTTGCGCTTGCGCACACGAGGACCCTTGACGGAACTAGAACTACTTCGATAGTGTCGAAGCACAAGCGGGCCAGCGTTTTCGCGGAGTGGTTCGCGGAAAAATACGGCAATAAGCTGAAAACTACGTTGAATGATTCGAGCAACACCTCCTCCTCGCTAGTCCAAGATAAAGATTTGCTCATCCTGGACGTCGCCGGCGGCTCTGGGGATCTGTCCGTGATTTTGCGCGCGGAACACGGCTTCCGCAACGTGTACACAATCGACCCCTGGAAACCGCGTCGCTGGAAAACCTGGCAGCTGCGGAAGATGCAGGACAGGACTCTAGTCTCGCGAAAAAGGGAGTTTGATGATGAGTCCGAGACCAATTGTGGCTCCGCCCAAATATTGGACGCTCACTTCGTGCAGGAGTCGTTCCCCATGATCTGGGGAGGTCGTGCGGTTGCGTCAGACGACTCGGGTCCTCCGATCGGGTGCTCCGATCGCCTCCGCCTTTTGATCGGGAGGTGCGACGTGATCGTGGGCCTCCACCCCGACCAAGCGACCGAGGCCATCGTCGCGTGCGCGCAACAACTGAAAAAGCCCTTCGCCGTCGTGCCCTGCTGCGTCTTTGCGCACCTCTTCCCGGGACGAGAATTGATGGATGTACATTGTACTTCTGTGTCGGAATTGCCTTACTGCACCGAGGTCGTAGATCCCTCTTGTTTCCCCGACGTACCGCCACCGGGGTACAACGACCCATCTGATACGCCAGGAGGTGCAGGTGGTACTAGTTTTAGGAAAGGGAGCAGGCCGGTGCGCGACTACGCCGCCTTTTTGGCGTACCTGAGGCAAAAATATGGGCCAATGCGGTGCGATCAGCTCGGGATGAAAGGCAAGAATATTGTTCTGTACACGACGTTTGAAGACGCTGCGTGCGACGATTGACTTTGGAAACTGTTCACGCCGATGATGACGCGTTGCAAGCGGTCGACGACGTCGCAACGCATCGTCTGGACCAGCAGAGCTAGCAGTGTAGAAGAAGTGTGACTTCTGATCATGTGAATATCTTCCAATTTATAATTTTATCTCATGTTCGATCCATAGCAGTCATGAGAATTCTTCCGCATGGTGCTGGTGGCGGTTGGGTGGCTCGCCATCCGTGGGCTGACGTGACCCATTCCCATACTACTCTTCAATGCGGAAACGGATCGCGGCAGGGTCCCCGATTTCGGATGATAATTTTAAGAGTGGCTAGTGTTCGCGTTCACGCGGTGACTTTGCAGATCATCGTTCGAAGGCAAATAAACTCAATGACGATCATCGATAGGACGAAACCGATCTTCCGCTGTGTCTGGAACTGGAAAAATACTGGTCCCCGAGGGGAATCACTGATCGTGAAGCAAGAGGATGAACACCTTTTTTGAACTGTTGGTTCCCCGAAAAGAAAATCGCCGCTCTCTTGATCCTATCATAGCCATCGGTGCGACTGCAATCAAGGAAATGTCCGAAATTCTTCCGCTTGTTGCACCCAGACTTTGACGTCTCTGAATCTGGATCAGGATTATCGCTCTCGCTCGGAGTTTCCTTCGCGCATGCTGCTAATCTTTCCAGAAGATGGTACAGGAAAATCTAAAACGCATTCCACGTAGTTGATGCACAGAATCTAAAGCAATTAATTTCCTCAGCCTCTGCTGCAGCTTGTGTGCAAGGGCGTCTTCTCCTGGCTAAAAAATTAGTAAAATTCAGAAAATTATGTTGTCAGACGGCCGCAAGATGCAGGGCCTTCTTTTCCTACTTCTCCTCGGGTTTTTGAAAAAGGCCGCGATTGCGGCCGTTCCGGATGACGCAACGGGGTGTGCGGTCTGTCTTGCGAGTACTGCTGATGGCGACGGATCGATCGAGGATCCCAAGTTGGACCTGGTTCGGCTGTGCACCCACTGCACTGGGTCCGACGCCGGCGTTCTTTGCAAGGACTGCGTGGCCGATCATTTCGCGAACCCATTTTTCCTCGACCCCGGGGGATCCTCGCCACTGCAGCAGAAGCTGAAAGCGATGAGGGAGCGGGTGCGAAGGTTTGGGGCTGCTTCCCGCTTGCCGGCCGACTCGCTCCCGAAATTCTCGGCCGACGACTTCGAGCGAGAGCAGGCCGACGTGTTGATGCCTACCGCTCCACTATCTACGACGGGCGACTTGACACCCGGAGAACATCAGCTGCGGCACTTCTACACGAGTGCGCGCTGCCCTACCTGCAAAATGGAAGGCAGCTGGCAGCCGTCCCGGTGGGAATCTCACCCCGGCTACAAAAACAAAAAGGGACTGTGTACTGAGGGAAAAATCGCGGAACTCATCCGCAAGAGCCTGTTGGAAATGGCTGTGCGCGAATTCCCTCTGCACTTTTTCGAGTGGTCGGCCCTGCCCGACGACTTCTGCCCCGCGGCGCTGGAGCAGTTCGCAGACAAAATGGAGGCGGCGGGCGGGAACAATCTGTCAGGAGACAACTACGGTCGAGATACCCAGGAGCTTCTGAGGGCCGCTCGCGGCGGAAAAAATGGCGGAGAAATTGGCGTCTTGGCTTGGTGTCTCGAGGAACAACGGGAGCGGCTTCGGACTGGCGCAGAACGGGAGCACTGGCTCCCGCTGTTCGCGCGCCTGCTTTTGCTTGACCCGGGACGAGGCAGAAGTGCTCCTTTCCCAAATTTCGCCAGCATTCCGCAACTCCATCTCGACCTCGCCCGAGTGAAGAAAGAAATCGTCACGATGCTGGTGGGAGAAGGAGAAAATATAGGGTCCTCCGACGTGGAGGAGATACTGCTGCGGTTTCTGGAGCTGCAGGCGGTGGGGAGCCGAAACTTTGCCGAGCGGCGAGCGCAGCTAACCCTGGACGGCGACACCTCCCTCGCGGAGGATCTTGTCGCCCGCTATTTCGCGAACTCCGCGAATACGCGGGTCGTCGTGTCTATGGGGACTAGTTGTACTATGGGCCCATCAGCATCAGCGACCAGTAGTAGAATCATCGCCGCTCTGGTGGCTCATTTACGGACACAGATGTCGAGCGGCGGCTCGATGCCGCTGTCGCGGGTCGCGAGACATCATGGCTGTCGCGAGGAACAGGCTTGGAGCTGCCTGATTGGAAAACCAGACATTCGCGCTTCGAAGCTGCGGGACCTGACGCGGAGGGAGGTCCTGGCGGCGCTGCTGAAAGAGGCGGGAAGGATGCAGGCAGTGGACGAGCGGGAATTAGTAGTACAGCAGCGAAGATCTTCTTTCCTAAGAGACCCGCCACCTCGAGATGAACCTGAGCTACGAGCAGCAAACACGTTCATCGGGCGCCAGCGAGTAGATGCCGAGATCTCGAGTAGCAGAGATCATACTCTCAGACAGAGACATACAGTGGTCGTCGCCAAATTCTTGCGAGAGCTTGACGCAAGGCCCCATGACAGCGGCCCTGACGAGATGAACTCATCCCAGGAAATAAACCAGCGCAGGGCCGCACTCGAGAACGTGTTGATGCTTTGTCTGGAGCTGGACGTGACGTTGTTTCCGGGATCGGCGAAGGAGCGGGGGAAGATAGCGCGCTACTTCACGCGGGAGGTGGGGCGGATCGTGAGCGCGCTCCCGTGGTTGATGGCGGTGCAGCCGGTGGTGGCTGCGCAAAGAACCGACAGCCGGGGCGCGCACTTGGACGAGCTCGGAATCGAAAAGCGCACCGCGAGGCTGGCAGCGAAGTTGAGGGAGATGTGGGACCGGCAAAACGCATGGACGCGGGTGCTAATGACGTTATTGCGAGCAGACGAATCAACATTAGAAAGTGCAGCAGCTGACGGGGAGGTTGGCCGCGGGGGGATGTTGGGGGACGATGCTGCAGGTGGGTTGTTGCTGGATGTGGACGGGAAGAAAGCGATAGTCGCACTTTTGAAGGATCGTGCGGGGGGCAGAGTGCAGCAAATCCTGGAGGAGGGGCAAAAACTGGAACTGCCACCAGCGACCTTGTCCGAGAAGCCGGGCAGCTACAAGCTTATTTGGCGGCCCTCGAGGGCAGAGGAGCGCGCAGCGCTCTCGGAGGGCAAAGAAATTGAGGAGCTGCTGTCGACAATTATACGCCGACGGAATTAAACTAGCGATGGTCGTCAGATGAAAAAAGGTATATTGCTATTGGACAAGATGATGATGAACCACTGTGCAGGTGGGGGCGAAGTAAAAAATTAAATTAAGAAAATGCGCAGCAAAGAGCTGGTCTTTCGACCTGTAGGCATTTTTCGGTTCGTCCGCTCATGAGTTTGGGCCTCGACAGAATCGTCTTGCAGAAAGGAGTAATCACGCCCCGAACTATTTTGACCGACGACATTCCGATCCCAGATCGTCACTCCGGTCTCTCGCAACACATCCGAGATTGATATCGTTGTACTCCGACCTCTCGCAAGGTGATGAGCAATGGACGATGGCTGGAAGATTGATTGAGAAAAAACGCCGACAATGGGGCGAAGGCGTGAGTCATGACTCACGGCTCATGCCCCTCCGGCCGCACGACGACGTGAACGTGTTCACTCAGTTCAAAAGAACTCTGTTCTTGCCCCGCCTCGCCACGGTTGATCGCGGCAAACCTGCTATCACTTAAGTAAGTATTGTGACTGTGAGGGGACGACGAGGAGCATAGCTGAGTGATCGTGCTCGCGCCGCGTACCTTGATTTTCGACTTCGTGCTGTGCATGTCTGGAGCGGCCCGCCGTTGAGCTATCTTTATGTAAGCTTCGATTTTTTAGTCATTTTCATATTCGTGGTGCCTCTAGTATACCTATGCTATAGCTTCAGTCTTCCTTATCCTTGACATTGGGCATAGCTATCGGTTTTCATTCTGGTTCCACTTCCATCATGTTCGGCGGCGGCAAGAAGAAACTCGAGGAGCTGGAGCAGGAGCTCCAGAGCACGCAAGACAAGTTGAAGGCGGCCACCTCCACCATCGAAACGAAAACCAGCGAAATCACCAAATTGAAGGCGGTATCATTTATCTGATAAAAATACCCAACCGATTGTTGAAGAAGTTAAATCGGCACCAAGTGATCAAATCCGATGGCCAATCGACTAGGAGCAGAGTCTCGACGTGCGATCTCATCGTAGCTCATCTCCATCTCTCGATCAATCAAACTTCAGGACGAGAAGACGCGTGCCGGCGAGCTGAAGAAGCAAAGAGACGACTTCGACAAGCTGAAAAAGGAGAGGGAAAGCCTCGACAGCGAAAAGAAGAAGCTTACGACCACCGTGCAGAGCAAGGAGAAGGCTCTGAAGGAGGTTATGAGGCGATCTTCATGGAGCCAGATTATGGAAAGCGTAAGCGAGCAAGGTCAACTTCTGGCAACCCGGCGCCGCGAAGAGGCCTCGACTTTTAGAGGTTGCGGAAAAATTTTCGTTTTAGAGGTCGTGCCCTCTTCGATGGGGGGGCAGGAAAGTGAGCCACTGGGAGGAAGACGAAGCTTATAGAAGAACGCCAGCTTTGTATCCTGGCTGAATGACAATGCTGCTACTGCTACTAGAGCAGTAAGTACTATATGTTGAGAGCAGGGAAACAAGAACTACAAATGTTATGATAGATTGTATGACACCATAGCTGGCCCCAATAGCAGTATCGCTGTAAGCTTGTCGAGCGGAGGCTGGAGGAGGCCGCGAAGAAGCACAAGGAGGAGGCCGGGGACCTCGCGAGGACGAAGAAGGAGGAGCTCTTGAAGCGCGACGCCCAGATCGCCGAGCTCGAGGGCGCGAAACAGGCGCTGGAGGATGCGAAGGGGAAGTTGGAGGAGAACAAGCTCGAGCTGGAGAGGAACATCGAGAAAAAGAACCAGATCATCCAGAACCAGGACGAAGACAACGCGAGCGCAAAGTTCTTTCTGGACGTCAGCCTCGACAGCTGCGAGTTCGCGAAACCCTTTCCCTACTTCATCACCGTGGCGCTGGCGGACGACGTCGGCGGGGATCTCACTCAGGATGGTGGTGGAGCACGACAGATCTCCACGCGCAAGACCGAGGTCTCGCCGTGCACGCAGTATCCGTCGTTCGACAACTCGAGCTTCCTGCTGCCATTCCACGACGAGAACACGGAATCGGACCTGATTCTGGACTGCTATGTGGTCGTGAACCCGGAGCAGGGCCCCGACGCACAGATCGTGAAAAAGCTGGGTCAGGCGGTGGTGAGTCTTGCGGAGCTGGGAGCTTTGAAGAGCGAAAGACAAGACCCGACACTCATGGAGCTGCGGCAAAGGACGATCGTGCAAAACTGCTCGTTCCTGCGGAAGTCGGAAAAAGGTACAACTGTGTTTGGACAGGTTTGATGCTCAGCCCTCGACCGATCATCGTCCCGAAATTTAGTTGTTCATAGCGCGCACCACTGCCTTCAGGCTCAGGTTCAGTTTGGCTTGCCATTTTGCCACGTGTAAACATCAAACTTTATCGAATATAAAAAAACATGAATCCTTCACACCACTAGTTGTGCACCACTGGAGTGTACATCCTTTAAATTCCTTCACACCTCCACTGGTCCAGGTGGCAGCGACGGCGGCATGATTCTGGTCGGGAAATGCTTGCTCCGGATCGAGAAGAAGCTGCTGAAGCCGAGTGAGGAGTTGAAGGTGGAGCTACAAAATCCCACCGCTGTGACAGATGTTGAGCGGGTGAAAGACAAAACTCTGGTCGAGCAACTGGATCAAGGGCTGTGGTATTTTATTTATTGGTTGAGTACGGATTCGGCTGAGAGGCATCGGCATGGAATCAGGTTTGTTACTCGACCCTGGAATCTGCAATTAGCAGGAATCAGGTTAGGACGTGGAAGCCGGTTAGGCGTTTCGGTTTTACTTCTTATCGGCCTGCTTCTCCATCGGTTATTGAAAACGAGGCGATGCGGTATTAAAAACTGCAGGTTAGTGACCCCGTTCCAGCACCGGCTTCGGGTGCTTTGTCACTGCGCCAAGAACGTCCTGTACCAGCACGGCGGGTCTTCTTCGTCCACTTCCTCCAACACCCGCGGAGGTGGGTCTTCTGGAGAAGAAGACCCGCGCGTGATTGTCACGACGCGAATCCTGCGCTTCGACGGTACAATCGCTTTCGAGGCGGTTTCGAGCGAGTTCTCTCCGCATGCACTGAATGAGGGCACCACTAACCCGCGTGGCGCGGGTGGTGGTGGAGGGACGACGACGATGGGCAGCAGTGATCCGGGACGAGGTGCTGGTGTTGAGTATCCGTCGCCGCCGAAAGTGTTCTCGGAGAAGCAGAAGGCGGCTCGCCGGGCAGCCACCACGCCGGGAGCAATAGGAGGCGATGTTGGCGATGAAGATCGTGACGCAAACGGGGACCACGCCGGGGGCGGTCCGGCGGCCGGGCGAAGCCAAAATTTGTCGTTCCTGCATCAAGACTCCACTGCCAGCGCCGCGCCACCAGCACGCCAACATCGGCTTCAGTTCACGGACAGTCTCCTTCTGAACCAGGAGCTTGTGTTGCCCCTCCCTTCGACGAGTTCTTCGTTCCACCAGGCCGGTTCGCTCCAGCATGGTGGATCTTCCTCGTCCTCTTCGATCGATCGGTCGTCATTCTCACTGCGCGACTCCCGGTGCGAGATCGCTGTTTCGGTCGTCACGGAGCGGCAGGTGCGCGAGATCCTGTGCGTCCAGTTCTTCTTGAACGTGCTGCCCGCCTTCGACCCCGTGACGCTGTGGTGCATATGGTGGGACCAGGTGGTAAGTGGGCAAGTGGTACGTGATTTTTTTTGGGGGCGCTTCGGGCTTCCCCTTGGGTGTTCCAAAAAGTAAGAGGCCAGCAAGCCGTCTTTTCGCAGTCGGCGGGTTTGGCACTCTTGCACCCTCTACAGCCGACATAGGCATAGCCAATCGCCACCCTAGGCTTCCTCTTTGCCCTGCTTTCAGGCCCTATCGCCAACGTAGTCAGCAGCTTTCCGCCACCGCTGCATCCCTCTGCCTCCCAATCGGTTTCCTCTCCCGACGCCACCCCTTACCCCCACAATGGGGCATCTCTGAAACCGCCCGGCGCGAAGCGCGCCTTGACGCACCCGCCACCAAAGACAATCCGCCACCCAAGTGGGGACCCATTACACAGTACTTACCAGTTGGCCACTTGCCATCTGGTCCCGCCATAGTGCACGACGACCGACAATAACAATAACAACCGAGTAGATCAGGGACAGGGTCAGGGTGTAAATAAACTGAAGAGCCCTGAGCTGTGCGTAACCGTGACGCGGGAGATTCCGCTGCCGGACGTGGCGGAAACGTACCACGGGCTGGAGTTTCGCTGCCACGGTGTGCCCGCGGCGCGCCCGCTCCCGGAGATGGCAAACAAAGGCCTCCTGGTGGTGTCGCCAGACTTCCCGGCCACCAGCGAGCTAGCCATGCCGGCGCCAAGGATCACGCTCGTGAGGTAGCCGTCGATGTCCATTTTCGATATTAAAGTGCACATGAGCTATGCCGAAAATAAATCCGTATGATGAATCGATGATCGCCACCAGCATCGCCTCCATCGCCGCCACTTACCGCTACCAGGTACGACTACGACGGTGCTCGCGAACTGACCTCTGTTTTGGAGGGCTACTTCAAGCAGAATCTGGCCACCTTTCCCCGCCCGCCGAAGTACTTCATGACGCCGGTTGCGGCGGAGCGCAGCCGCTCCCCGAGCTTCGACCAGTACGTGATCCGCTGCTGCGCGGAATCCAACCCATCCTCGCGAGGAACCAACAGCAGTCCCCTCGAACACCTGTCGCTCTTCTTGTTCGAGCAGAACCTGCTGCGGAGCGCGCCGGAAAGCGAAAGTCTGATCCCCGACTTCTTGTTGGGCTTCGCGAGCGTGGACGTCTCGACGCTGACGCCGCCGGAGGGGGCGCGGGATCCCCTGCATCGGGCCTACATGCTGGACCTGAAACTCCTGGAGGACCCGACACGACCAGCGGCCCTCGCGGTGGACGTGCGCGTGTGGGGCAGAAGTACTCGAGTTTATGCGCAGTAGTTTTCCTCGAATCTTCGAGCTATGAGTATGATGGGCATGTCGAAAATGGTGGTGGTCCAGCGTTTTTATTTGAAAAAACCGGCCTTCAGATGAGCTACTGCTACAGACACGAATGGTCTGAAGGCCGAGGGAAAGTTGCCGATTGTCCGAGCGAGATACTCTTACTTATATTGTCATGCAGCTCCTAGTCCTAAATACTGTCAGTGAAAAATAAATAAAACTGCCCTCGTCGACGTCGTTCGCCAGATATCCGCGCGGAGCAGCTGGCGCAGTCGCTGCAACTTGGCGTGGGCAGTCGCTTCGTTTCTCCCCAGAAGTCCATCCGTACGTTCGCGGGCGCTGGTGAGTCGCCTCCGCAGCCGGGCCGCAGTGTGAAACTCCTGGACGACGAGCGCGAGAGACAGATGCTTCTCGGGGTTGGTGGAGGACACCACCATCAACAACATCAGGAGCAGGAGTTCAAGCTGAACCAGGACCTCTCCGTGCAGTTGATGCGGGAGTTCAACTTGAGGGCGTCTGCTCTCAAGTCCGCCGGCGAGGAGATTAGGCAGGCGAAGAGGAAGACCACCAGCGAGGATGAAGTATTAGTATTTTGCTGAGGAAGTGGAAGTGGCATTAATTTGCTAGCAGATTTTTGATAGGTAATGGAGGTCCCCTTAGCCTTAGGTGGCGGGGCCGAAGTCACAAGACGCCGAGGTCTCGGGTCTCCGATCGGTTTCAGAGGCCTGCCGGGTTGATCGATCGGTCTGGTCGCATGTAGGGGGGTCTGGCCGCGCGATCGACGACCATGGCATCGGGGACAATGACTCGACGTCATCGAGGACTACTTGCTTTACATAGTGTTCCGTTCGTCTTCGTACTTGCTTATGTAGTTTTAGATAGTACCATCTTCATCGGATCAGTGGTCTTCGGGTATTCCCCTTTATAGCGATCGTGGAGCTTAGGAAACAAGTTCAGATTTTGGAGAACGAGAATGCGAAGCTGCAGGCGCAGCTGGACGAGGAGCTTCGGTTCAACGAGGAAGTGCGGGTGGGTAGCATCGGAAGCCTGAACACCGAGCTGCTGGACTCTTTGTCCACGCAGGAGCTGGCGGTCAAACTACAGACCACAGTCCAACGGTACCGCGAGGAGAAGCAGAAGGTGCAGGACCTCAAGTTAAGGATGGAATCCGGCATGCGCGAGATCGTGAAGAACCGAGGGCTGGAGAAAAAACTCACCGACCTCGAAAAAACCCACCTGGAGCAGTCGGCGTTGCTGCAAAAGTACCAAAAAGACAACAAAAAAATCTCGGTGTACCGGGAAACGGCGAAATCGCAGGAGCAGGTGATTGGGAAGCTGGAGAAGGTGCTGGAGACCAGTCTGGAGGACTTGCACAAGGCGCAGCAGACGCAGATCGACCTGGAGAAGGCGCGGCAGGAGAACTTCGCGCTGAAGGAAGAGCTGGACCGGGCCGGGAAGAAGCAGGTCCGCTGCGAGGAAATCGAGGCGGAAATCCGGGAGCTGCGGGGGAAACTGGCAGACCGGGAAACCGAGTACGAGAAGCTGCGGCAAATCTGCGAACAGCTGGAGGGTTAGGGGACGGGCGGTGGAAAAAATCGATGAGCGTATTTAGTAGTAGTTTTCTTTTAGTCTGGAGGCCGTGTAGCTGCGGTCTTCAGGCGGTCTTCGGCTGTGCTCTCTGGTGATGTGGCGGTGGGCATGAGTTTTTGGAGGGGCGAGCGCGCTTCTACTGCCTCCACTGAATATACCGGCTAGACTCTATCAATCGCTGATCGGTAGAAAAATGCAGCTCCTGTAGGGATCCAGTAGCGGCTACGAAAAGAGTTGCGAAACCAATAGGTATGGGAGCACGGCATCGACCAGCATCGGATCGCCTCTTCGGTGATCCTCGAGTAAAACCAAACCATCGGACTCCCACTCAGTCATCGGTTTTTTTCCTCGTCGGTCCAAGAAAAAGAGAATTCTCGGGGAATGAGGGGCATGCAGGGAGGTTCAGCAGCAAGGGAGCATCGGGCGAGCGAGGAGGAAAAACAAATGCTGGTGTACAAGATTCAGCAGCTGGAGGCGCGGATCCACGCGAGCGAGGGGGTGATTCGCGACAACGGGAAGAAAGCCAGCAAGGAGCTGGCGACCCTGAAAATGGAAATCGCAAAGAAAGACGCGAAAATCAAAGAACTCCAGATGGGAGGGGGCGGGAGGGGGCATAGCAGCTCCTACCAGGGGTCAACGTCAAACCACCCAGCTGCACTGGCATCCTCGATGGCGCCGCCTCCGGGAATGGGGACGCGGATGTGACCTGCTCGGGCCCGATGTGAGCTGCTTGGCGATACATCTCTGACGGTGACAGCCAGCGATGTTTTTGTCATCAAAGCGAGGACCAAAATCTAGCAAAAACCTTAACCTTAACCTTAAACCTTTACCTTAAAGATACCAGTGACGTCAGTCAGTGATCAAAGCAGACGCAGAGGCCTAAACGCGGGAAGTTTATTCGCTCTCCACCTGGTGAGGCGTCGTCCCTAATCGTCATCCTTGATTTCATCCAGATTCCGAATCTGTGTGTTCACCGGAACAAACAAAGCGCAGCGCTTCTTTCAGTTCCGCATTGAAAATCTTCGTTCGTGATTCTTCAGCATCAGCTCCGGGCTTTCTTATACATCTTGCCACCGCCTTCGATGATCAGTTTCGGTCAGTGTCAGTCTTAAGAAATAGTACGGACGAGGACATTGGAGATGGAGTTGGACATGGACGGTCGATCTTGATCAACGTGTAAGTGCTTTAGGGCGAGCCTTTTGCTCCGTCTCCATCGGGCAGCACTTTCTTAGTTGTAGAAGTTGCAGTTGGCCCCCCGACTCGGCGACGAAACGAAAATAGAGAACATCAAAGCGCTATACTAGATTCTCAGTCAATCAAATGCTCGACGTTGTTCTCTGGAGCGCGTTTGCTGCTCTTTGCCTCGCGGTGGTGTTTTTGGTGCCGCGTGAGCTGTTTTGGAAGTGGCGGCTGAAGATTGAAGATGAGGAGAAAATCTGTTTTTCGGATGTGGAGGAGGAGATCGACCAGCGGGCGACAAGAGGACACGATGAACCCACTCGCCACCGAGGAGCATCGGACCACCTGCCTTCGAAGATACTGCGAAGAAGAACTTCTACAACCCGCGGAAAAGTGCGCGCCAGACGTCGGCATAGCCGCGAGCGCGCGATCGTGGTTGTGATCGGAGACGTCGGCCGGAGTCCCCGCACGATGAACCACGCGCTGGAGTTCGCAAGGCACGGGGTCCAGGTCACGCTTATTGGCTACTACCCGGGGGGTTCTGAGAACATCAAGGTCGGCCTGCCCGCAGAAGTCCTCGACACGACGCTCCTTTTAGTAAATGGAGGGGGACCGACGACGACGAGGACCGAGGTCGAGGGAGCGGGGGGGAATGGCGTTGAGAATGAGAAGACGGGCGCGGGATTAAAAAACCGGTCGAATGATTCTCGGCCGGCGAGGACCACGAGCCCCAACAGCGACCAGCACCAGCAGCAGCCGTTATCAGTAGAGCCAGAACATCGGCCGGGCAAGATCGAGCTGCTGCAGCTCCCGGAATTCCGCTGTCCGTTCCCGAAGTTGCCCTTTTTTTTCTATTTGATCTGGCGCGTTCTGCACGACTTGTGGCACTTCTGGGCCGCCCTGGGGCAGGTGCTGGCGGTGTCGTTCGCAAACGGAGAGCGAATCACGTGGATCCTCTTGCAGAATCCGCCCATGGTGCCCCAACTCGCGCTCTGCAAACTGTTTCAGACGCTGCTCCGCTGCAGGGGAGTGCTGCTGTCCATGGCGTTTACAATAGCAGCGAGACCCCGAAAAAATTACCAGACCGATGTTCCGAAGATGAAACAGTGGCCGACAATCGCAGTGGACTTCCACAACTTTGGGTAGATTCTTGTTTATGTATTAGAAAGCCCATGCGCATTCGATGGCTACATCTACATCATCATTGCATTCATTGTCTCACCCCATCAACTAACAGCAACACGACAGCACAGGTTCACGATTCTTGGTTTGAAGCTGGGTGTGAGGCATCCGTTGGTGCGGCTGCTCGAGTGGACGGAGAAGTTTCTGTCGCGCACGTGTGTGGACGTTTTAGAAAGAGCCACGGATGCTAACAGAAAGGCTTCTCTGTGACGGAAGCCATGCGCAACGGAGTCGAGAGAGTTCTAGTCCTAGTTGCATCTTCACATGGGCTAGCGCTAGGCAGTGTTTGGCTTGGTTTGGCTTGGGTTTTCGATCCATTCGTGGGCGTAATGGTCCATGATTGTCGGCTCCGCTGGCATCGGTCGTGTTTTGGCTGTATTTTGACTGTATTTTGAGGTCTTTTGGCCGTATTCTGGATGTATTTTGAGGCCACCTGGTAGCATCTTGGTTCTTTCTAAACGTTGGCTTCTCTGTGACGGAAGCCATGCGCGAAGTGTTGATAAAAACCAACAGTTGGGGGCTGGGAGACAAGGGTATCGAAATCGGCGTGTTGCACGACAGCGCGAAGCCACCAGGCGTGTTGCTGAAGAACGTCCCCGCGTTTTGGGACTCCTTGCACGCGCGCGGTTACCTCGACGAACTGGAGACCTGGAATCTTCAGAAGATACGCAGCCTTGAAACGTCAACCGGGCCGTTTCGTTTGTTCGAGCAACCGGCGCCGTCCGCGAGAGTCGAAAGTGCAAGGCTTCGTGCTGTATCCCAGGTTCCTGTAGTTTCCGGGTGCGCATCTTCTTCTGAAGAGACCTCCACAGCAGCGACGGCCTTCTTCGTCGGGGGCGCAGATGAAGTTATGGAGGACGCAGCTGCAGCGGGACGAGTAGGGGCCGAAAAAAATGAGATTCGCCCGTTGCATTCCTACCGCGCGGCACGGCGCACCAGATCTTCCGCGGACGTTTTCCAGTGGCGCGGCGGCGCACCAGCGGCCAGCTGCTGGGTACTGAACGACCCCAGCATTGTGAAAGTCGTCAGTTCGACGTCCTGGACCGCCGACGAGGATTTCTCGGACCTCTTCCACAACCTGGTCGAGATCGCGACAAGGCTGGACGCCGACAAGAGGCTCGTCATCTTCATCACGGGGCGGGGGGAGCTGCAGGCGAAGTGGCGGCTGTACTGGGAAAACGATGTCAAGAACCAACGCCTCCTCGGGGTCGTGGAAAATAACAACATCGGGAAACAACATTCTGACAAAGACAAGGCTGCTGAAACAAGAACTTCTGACAAGAAAGAGAAAAACCAAAACCTTAACACCTCCGATTCTACCCCAGTACGTGTGAAGGACAGGGTCCGCGTTCTCTTCTTACAGCTCAAAAAAATGCATTGTTAGACGCATCTTTTAAAAACGGCCGCCCCCTTTTCGGCCCGTTTTGGTTCTTTTTTGGCCTCATCGCAACGACTCGCTGCCGCCAGAAGAGCAGGGGTCGGCCTTGGCACTCTGCTGGGCCGTGTGTTTCTGGAAGCAAACGCACCACCTCGCTGCGGCTGCTGTAGCCCGTCCGTCCTGATGTCGATTCCTGGCACTTGTTGCTTCCTCCCTTCCGTTTTGC
>RXOD01004945.1:0-16981 GCA_005223375.1 Amoebophrya sp. AT5.2
CGCAGTGGGGCCGCGGGGGACCCGGCGAGGACCCGAGGAGGAGGACACAAAGGCGGCGGCAAAAGCATGCACCAACAGCGTGGAGGTCCTCGTGGAAATCAGAATAACAACTACGGCATGTTCAGCACGTATCCAACGAATGGACACAACTACGGGGGGATGAGCAACAGCAGCCAGCCGCAGTCGGGCGGATCCTCCGCGGGAGCGTATGGGGCCGCGCACCAGCCGAAAAAACAGCTGAATCAGAACGCGCAGAGCTTTTACCCGGGGGCCGGTAGCTACGGAACAGGAAACGGCGCTGCAACCGGGGCAAATAAGGGCCAGTCCACGACCTCAGCGCCGCAGTCTCGACAGGCCAGCAACCTAACCACTGGCAGCGCTGCTGCGGGGGATCAGCAACAGTCCTTGCAAGCTGCTGGAACAAACGTGAAAGGCGGATCTTCGAAGGCGTCGGCTTCGAAAAACGACGGCAAGCAGACGGGGAAGGGGAAAAAAGGCCCACTGTCGAAATCCGACGCCGCAGACAGAGAGGCGGTTGCGCACCTCATGAAGACGGCAGCAGCAGGCGACGAGCAGACATCTTCATCAAGGCCGACACCTTCCAAGCCAATCGAGCAGGCAGCATCCGCATCCCAACAGGGCTCGGGCCTGACTCAGGATCTGCCGTCCCTCCAGCCCCAGATGAACTCTGCCGCGACGGGGACGAGCAAACCTCGAGGCAGGAAGTCACGGGCGTCATCGAAGGGGGGCGCCGCACACAGAGAGGCCGGGTGGCACGCGGAAGCCGCGACGATGGGCTGGGTGGACGAGGAAACGCAGAAATTCGTCAAAGACGAGAAGTTCTCCGGACGACTCTCGGCCCTGAGCGAGAACCAAGTGCGAACCAAAGGGGTACTACTGAGAAATCCTCTCTTTTATACTGCATATAGCATTCGATTCAATTTTACAGCGAAGACACAGACAGTAGGCTACAGCGATTTTACACTGACACCGACGCCGAGCACCTCCTACTTGATCGATGCCAATTTGTATGCGTGTCCCCATCGATCTCCAGGTACACCGATACTGCGTTTCCTTCCACTCGGAGTGGGTGCGAACTCTCAGTAGCGCCGACGGCCTCGGTTTCGTCTTCAGCGACAAACTCCCCTGCACGAAGAACATCCAGAAAATCAAGTCTATCTTTCTCAACAAGAAAGGGCAGGTATATTCAAATCGAACATGATTATGTTACATTTTACGTAAACTTCTACTTCGCAGTTGTGTGAACTACTTCTCCTTCTCAACGTCGATCAATGCGATGCCAGTTCTCTCCTGCTCGCGACCACGATCTCCACACTGCTGAACAGATAATGATCCGGCGCGAGTCGGAGTTGGTGAAGCCGCAGCACAAAAACGGCGTCGAACGGCTGATCTCGTTCGAGAACGAATCCAGAGTCTACCTCCAGATCGACCTGGACAAGAAGGAGGCTGCGTTCTGGACCCAAGCAGACGAAGACCAACTCGAGTCCAGCAACGAGGAGAGCCAAGACGATCATCAGGCCGTGGTCCCGCATGAAGTCCCGGACAACGCGGTAACCTGCTGCTTATGCTACTTTATTCGGTATTCATCCTTCACGACAGCGGATTCTTTGAAGCGGTTCAAGTAGATATTATAGGACTACACACGGCCACGGCGCGCAGACTGGTCGTTGTAAAAACAGATGGCGCTCCATCCACCCGCGCAATTTAGGGCAAAAAACCACAACCGTCACCCTGGTGATGGCTGCAAGCCTCAAAAGAACACACGCCCTTCACTTGTATCGGATGGGCGCAATTTCTATCTTAATCAATTAACGACCCAAACCCCCTACCTCCTTCATTAAGTCTAGAGCGACCGATCGATCACCATCGTTTGCTAAAAAACACGACAGGTTGAGATTTCGTATGCGAAAGCGTTCTGGCCGCAAGACCGGATCGACCAGGGCTTTCTCACGGTGGTTCTGAAGCTGGAGGGTGCCGGCGCGCGGTTAGTCTCGTACCAACGGATAAGTGCTCCCAGCGACGCCCAAGGAGCAGGTGAACCGAACGGCACGCACGACGGCCGTGCGCCTCCCAGTCCACGGACAGCTGCAGCACCCGGTGGAGCGAAGAACGGGAAGGGCACAACGCCAAGTAAAGCAGCGACTGGCTCGCCAAAAAACCGACAGAAGACGGGGAAGAAAAAAGGAAGTGCTCCTGGGGGCGCGGCGCCTGCGGGAGACGGATCATCTGCCGCAATGAGGGAAGAATCCGAGACGCCGCAGTCTTAGGTCGGTGTAGAAGCGAAGTTTTGGTGGTCTGCGGATTATTTTGATGCGGAGGAAATAAGTATGATGAAAATCGAGACGAAGGCAGATGTTGTAGTAGGACCGAGAGAAGCAGGCGCCTCTCAACATCCACCACCGCAGCGCATTTTTACGCATCGTCAAGATAGAAGCGAGGAGAGCCTCTAGTAAATCTACGATGCGGTCACACTTTTCTGATTGGATAAACCCTCCTCCGCGGGAACAAAAAGCTTGCAGCTTCAACATCAACCACGATTGCACCAGGCGGAGAAACAAAATAGCATCGATGATTGAATATTTTAATTTTATTAATACGGGAGATTTATTGCAAGAAGAGAATGAAGAGGCCGAGGCTGTAGTGCTCATCGCAAAGAGGGCGAAGAGCGTACAGCGTAGGCGGCAATTGTGGAGGTCTATCTTCTTTGGGAAACGAAAACCGAAAGCCGGGTACAGCTACACTTCCGCGCTTTTTTTCTTTGATTGTCGTACACGTACAGCGTGCTTTTGCAGACGCAGCATCGTGTCGCGTGTTTCGTGTCGGTGGCACTGTAGCTGCCACAATTCATGACTCTTTTCGTGCGAATCTTTCGTGACGTCGTGACTGTCGAAATTCAAGCCGACGTTGACTATACGCACGTGTTTTTACTTCGCCTTTGGCTTTGTCGATGAAATCGGAGAGAATGGGGAGCGACTCGCGATGGCGGTGCTGCCGTCACCTACATGGGGACAAGAACGCAATTGAATTTTTTTTCATTGAAGTCGCCCCACCTTTTCCACTTTTTTGCTTCCGGACACGAGCTTGCTCGTCTTCGTTCCGCATCGATCGGAGACATCAATAAAGATGCCAGCGCAGGAACAGCCCGCCAACATGCCGGACCCAGGACACCAGTCCTTCGATGTGTCGCAGCACTTCTACGACAGCCGGCGCGGCTACCTGATCCAGCAGCTCCCGGTCGTGGAGGCGAAGACCGCCCAGCAGCGCGCGCTGGAGCAGATCGAATTGGAGGCGCGCGAGGAGCTCGACTTCGCGCTGAAGTTTGCGAATGCGGTGCGGCGGACGGAGGCCTTTCGCAAGGCGTACGACGAGGGGCTATACGACGATCCGGAGTCAGAGTACACGGAGACGGAGGTGCTGACGACGTCGAGTTTCCGGCGGCGGCGGGAGGCGGGGGACAAGAGTACGGACAGCGGGGACTTGGTGTCGGATGATGGGAAGGCAGCTCCTTCGCCGCCGAGGAAACCGGTGGAGCTACAGCTGGTGAAGGGTGGCTGGGCCTCGGGCGGGAAGGTACTGCCGAAAGCGAAGCCAAAAGTGGAGGAACCACCGCCAAGGCCGCCCTCCGCGGTGGAAATCCGCCGGACGGAAAGAGAGAACGAGACGAAGAAATGGAATGCCAAGGTGCGGAAAATGGTACGAAGGTGGAACAAAAAAGAGCTGCACGTGGAAGAGGTGGCGGACGTGATTTCGAAAAAAAACTATGCCGTGTGCGAGGAGAGCTCCGTGGACGAGATCGCGGAATTCGTTTACGTGACCGTGCTGCAGCAGGCGCACGGACGGGCGTCGTATGGCGCCAGGCCCTTTGATGCTGGCTCCGCAGGAGCCGCTCCATCTTCCTTCGCCGATCTATGGCCGCTCTCGGATCGCTTCTCGACCGACGTTTCGCGCGAGATATGCGTGCTCATGCAGGATCCTGAGTTCTTGCCAATCCTGCAGCGATGCAAGTCAGAGATGGTGCCTGCGCACGAAGATTGCAACGGACGAGCACGAGCACAGGAAGATGGCGCCAGCCCGGCCTCGAAAATGAACGCTTTAGCCGCCCTCATATCGACCTTTCCTGCGAACCCGCGGTCGCAGCACTACGAAGTGCTACGGAAGGACCGACGGCACGCGGACCGTCGAAGGAGGGGCCTACCGTTCTCGGACACTGAAACCGAGCTCCTGCTGCAGCGGGAGGAGGAGGAAGTGCCAAATGTTGGAACAACCGGGGGAACGGGAACGAGTCCGCACGGAGCTGGTGGGAGCAGCCTCGAGCTAAACCTCTCCATGTACAAAGTGGACCTGTCCAAGCTCACGCAGGACGCTTCCTCAGGAGAGGAAGGGAGCACAGAGGGCGGCGGGGATCTGCGCACGCCGAGCTGGGTCGCGGAGACCCCGCCGGTACCGGGGCACGGATTCACGGGGGAAGCGGTGTTTTTCAACCGCGCCACCTCCTCGCGGGATTTGCTGGTGGCGGCGAGATACGGGAATTCCGTGCCGCTGGAGGCGCTGCAGGCGAAGCGAAACAAGAGGGGCTTCCCGGCGTTGTACCGAGATGACGACGAAGAATCTCAAACTCTGTCACCCGCCGCCGCAAACAAGAAGCTGCTGGAACGAGAACTGCGGAAAATGCTCTGCGCCCCGAAGGCGGAGCCCAAAATCCAAGTGTCGGACTTCCGGGTCAAGTTCGCGTATTTGCTCTCCGAAATCAGCAAGCTGGACACACTGGAGGCCGGTGCTGGTGGGATGGAGGATAGCGAGAATCTATGCGGCAAAAATCCAGTGCCTAAGCGCGCGCGGTTGAACAAAAAGCTGGCGCTGGAAGTCCTCGAAGAGGGCGTGTCGCGAGAAGCGCTGTACCGGCTGGCAGTGCAGTTTCAGCTGAAGTACCTAGCCACCCTGGTGTTGAAGCCAGAAAACGTGAGGGAAGCGAGCTACGCACTGGAAGCAGTCTTGGACGAAGGGAGTTTAGTGGCAGGCGCCGCAGCCTCGGCCTCGTCTTCACCGCTTCCCGTCGCTTCACCGACTGATGTTGAGAGCAGCGATGAAAACCTGTTAGCAAAGCAAGCAGCGAGCCAGAAGGAGACACTGCGACTCTGCCGGCGACTTTATCCATTGCTGAAGGGAAGGCCAAAAAGCGCTGCGGGAATGAACAAGTCGAGGAATTTGGTTCGCTCCTCGTCGTCCTCTTCCTCGGTTTTAGCGGAGGGTGCAGCCGCCGCGGGCGGCGGTGGTGCCGTAGCCGCAAATGTTGAAGAAGACCAACTTCCACCCAACAGAGGCAGTAGCGATCCAACCTTCACCAGCAGCTCGGAAGAAGACGACGAAAAATCTGAAAGTAGCGCACCACGCGCCTCCTCTCTCGAGTCGGACCTTATTGACGAGCTTCCCACGATCGCAGCCGACGCTCTGCCGCTCGGGGCGAATCCGTCGGAGCACGTTCTCCTGTCCGACGCGTTCGGCAGGCTGCTCCGCTTTCTCCTCCAAATGGGCCTTTCCGACGAGGCCCGGGAGCTCTGGCAGTGCCGCCCGTTGCGCGTCAACAACCGTAACGCGAAGCACGTGCTGCGTGGTTGCTGCGAGTACCTGAAAAACGTCTACGAGAACGCGTGGTCGGAGGAAACGGCCCTCGCCTGGTTGGCGTACGAAGAAGCCGTAGAGTTCGCGGTTCTGATGAGCCCGCGAAGTAGGGCGCGATGGGCGTCCGCGGAGGGGGCGAGCAGTGGAACAACAAGTCCGATGAAAACCGACTTCGAGGAGCTCGAGATCTTGATTCTAACAGCCCTCGCCTCGCAGCACCTCTTCGAAGAGTGCAAGAAGGTGTACGACAATGGGGCACGAAATCCCTTCACGGAAGTGCTCGGAGCTGCGGGGAGAGGTACTAGGCACGAGGGACCTGCTGCACCAGCAGCAGACACAATGTCGCTCTCTTCGTTTGCCTTCGACTCGCCGCGGAATACGTTGAACACCGTGGCCGTGAGTACTATACCACCAACCAAGGCGGAACTGAGAGCGCGTCGTGTCGAGCGCATGGCAGCAAGGCAGCACGAACTCGCGAAATTGCTGTTGCTGGTCGCGGCGGCGCCGCGTACACTGTCAGACGCGAAGTGGCTCGAACAAAAACTGCAAAGCGATTTCATCGACGAAGTTTTGGATCCGGACTGGCGAGGCGGATGCTGTGACGACACGGAGCAAGAGGTATCTTTCTTGCCGCCCCTGCTCGAGCGAATTCCGCCGGATCTAACGACGCGCATCCTCGACCTGGGTGGCTTGCCGGCGGAACTGGACTTTGATCTGTCGAGCGGCGCCGGTATGGAGAAGCTGGATATTCTGCCCCTGCACATCTACATGCAGGTGGTGAATTCGATGGTTCGAAACGCGACTAGCTATGGGGACTGCCTCCAGCTCATCTACCAAGCATACGACCGCCGGGACATCGAGCGGCCGAGGGAGGCGGTATTTCGCCTGTTCTACCTGGGCTGCTACACGCCGAAGAGCGTGCTCGTTGCGGCGGCGGAGAAAGCGGAGCAGGACGCCGGAGGGGTCGGACCCGGCAAGAAGGCTGCGGGCGCGACGAGCGGAAAGGCCGCAAAGTCGAAAGCCAAAGCGGCGAAATCGAAGGCGAAGGCAAAGGGTGGCGGGTCTGTAAGTTCGGCAGCGAAGCAGGCCGCGAGCAAGGCGAAAAGTTCCTCGCGAGGCGTCGCCGGCGCGAGAAGCCAGGCGTCGTCGCCCTCCGCAGATCATCAAAAGCCGCAGATCATCCCCACGATTTTCGAGCTCTTCGAGCTGCTCGGGCGGCTGGAGATCAAGATGCAGACGAACCTGGTGAAGCTCGTCCAGGCCTACCTGCAGGCGCTGATTACGTTCGAGCAAACGCCCTGGCCGACCGAATTTAGCCCCTTCCAGGAGGGCCGGAAGTGGCAGCAAAAGGTGGAGGAGTACACAGGCGTGCCTCTGGTCGTGTCCGACCCCAGGTCGCAGGAGCTGCTGTTTCAGCTCTGCGCGCGGGAAGGGAGGCTGCTCGAGTACAAGGAACTGTTTTACGAACTCTTCTTCAAAAAACGCATGCACGCGGTGGAGCTAGCCGCGGCGGCGGTGGCAGCGAGGCGGGCGGGGCGGGGGAAAGTCGGCGGCGAGGAGGGGGGGGAAGTAGAGGGGAAGAACGCTGTCGCCGGGTCCGCGTCCTCCGCTGCCTCGGCTTCGGGAGCCGAGAATAGCATCACCCTGAGCGAGCTGGGCGACGAAAGCGAAGGTCGTGGCAAGCAGGCAAATAAGACGAAAAATGGCCGCTCCAAGAATGAAGTACTAGATTCGGATGGAGAAAGTGACGACTCCGAGGACCACGCCGATGCAGAGACGCAGCAGAAAAGTGCGGAAATCGACCACATCGGGCGGCAGCGGGTGAACGTGTCGCCAGCGAGTTTCTGGCTGCGCGCCCCGCTCCAGTACGGGCTTCTCACGGTAGAGGCTTACAACTCGTTGGCAAATCTCGCGCACCACCTCGCCAAAACCAACGCCGTAGCGCTCCCGAACGGACAGAAGATTTCGGCTCTGCAGCGGAAGGTACTGCAGTCGGAGAGTGCGGAAAATAACCAGCGGGTCGTCCGGGAGTTTCTGCGGTTTCTATACGCACACAAGCTGGTTTCGCCAGTACCGCCGGCGGAACAAGGGGAGAAGGACGGCAAAGGCGGGGGTGGCCAAGTGATGAAAAAGGAGCGGAACGAACAAACGCCAGAAGGGGTTGGGGCTCCTTCGTCGACGAAAGACGATGGGCAGCCGACGACCCCTCGAAGCGGCGGCGCAGACGCGAATGAGGAAGACGAAGACGCTTGCCCGGGAAGCCCCGAGCGTAGGCGAGCGGTGGCGCGCGCGCTGGAGCTGGCTGCGCAAATCCGGCGCCAGCCAGAACTAGAAGACTTGTCAGAAGCTACG
Organism: Amoebophrya sp. AT5.2; assembly: GCA_005223375.1. Taxonomy (NCBI): domain Eukaryota; class Dinophyceae; order Syndiniales; family Amoebophryaceae; genus Amoebophrya; species Amoebophrya sp. AT5.2. The sequence goes on from RXOD01004945.1 coordinate 7,993, forward strand.
GCAGCACATAAACTGACACAGCTACAAGTAGCGGCGTTGGTTTCATCACTGGAAGACCGCCAGCAGCAAATTCGCGAACTCACAAGGAAGGACTTTCAGAGCAAATTGCCAAAAAACTTGTAGCGAGTGACGGGCAAAAATCGCAATCGTTGTCGTTCATGAAGAAGCAGATCGGGCGTGCCGCGTCCGGTCCTCCTGCTACATTCTAACTTCCACCGGCTGGAAAAGACATACAATTCTGCCGCAATTCTGCTACTAACTCAGGAAGCAGCTCTGACTTGCTCTGGGAGATGAGAAGCGTCCTGCCCAAGGATCCGGCATCCATTCCGGTCGAAGAAAGTTGTACGCTGTTCGAGCAAACGCTGTTCGTCCTTGAGTATGAGAGAGTAGTTTGTGAGAGTAAGGCGATGGTCTTAGGCAAGACCAAGAGGGGGCTTCTCTGCGTCCGAGTGCGCCCCTTGTTCTCTTCTGAACATGCAATGTCTGTGATGCGAGGAAGTAAAAGCAGCGTCGATCTTGAATGAATAAGAAAGTAGGCACAGCTCGACCTCTTTCGATCACCAACACCATGGCTGGACTCATTGCAATGCGCAGACAATACGCGATAGGTGAAAATGGAGATGCTCCCTTGTCGAGCTCGAAACGATGCGTCTTCCACTTGCAACGCAGTCCGTGCGTTCTTGCGGCTCGCTTGGTTCAGCTCGTCATGGCGTGCCTGCTCTCGAAACTGCGGGACCCGTGGACGCCGCGACGTAAGCCACACCCAACAGCCGCCACGGCCGCACTCTCGGTAGAAGCTGCTCGCGCTTCTGGAAGCAGATAACTGGAGGGAAGAAAGTTGCGCCAGCGCCGCCGATTTCGGGGAAGGGGCAAAAGGGGAAAGGGAGAAACGCGCTCGCTTGTGACGCCAGGGCTTGTGACACCAAAGCACTACGCAAGTACCGCACCAGCGGCAACCTGCTCAGCTTGCTTAGCGCACGCTGCCCCGAAATACGACGACGCCGCGGGCAGTTTTTTGGTCGGTTTTGCCGCCAACCGGCGGCGCGCACCTACGTCAAGGAGAGCAAGGTCCATGAGGATCAGGCGGAGGACAAGGCAACCGGGGCGATGTCGGGCAAGCAATGTGCTGGCCGCGACCGAAGGCGATGCTATTCGCGAAGTGCTGCCGTGTTGCTGGAGGGCTTCTGGGCGCGCCCCTTGTGGGTGTTCGTACGCATAGATATACTAGCGCGGCCAGCTGCCAGCATTTCGGTTTCGCGACTTAGTAAGTGGAGGTGCGTGCTTGGGCCGTTTCCTATTCCTTTACTTATATCGTTGAGCTGAGTATGTATGCGAGAGCGAACGCAGCTGCAGGGCACCCGCGACTTCAGAGGATGCATGGACATGGAGCACGCGAATGACAGGCGTGACGCATGACTTCGCGCCGAGCCAGCGACTGACTCCCTCACGACCGCGCGACTTTGACAAAAAAAAAAGCAAAGCACTCGCTTGACGAGGATCGCCCCGTAATAATCGAGAGCGCACCAGCAAAAAGACCTGCAGCTGTTGCACATCTAGCACTATCACAGATTCAGATTCGTGTCCAAGTCGAAGCAATAAAACGGACAGGACGAGCGAACCATTGACGGCGCCGCCAATCTTCATCTGGCCACCTGGCTGCCGGTTTGGCGAGGTTGATCTACTTCTATTCTGACGAGCTAAAAAAGCAACAGCGATGAGCAAAGCAAAAAACTCGTGCTGGGCTTCGTTTTCTTGGACGATACTGGCGCCAAGCGGCGCAGTAGGGAGCTCAATCTCCTTCACTGCCGCCGAAAGCCTTCATGCTTCCAGATTGATTGCTGGTTGCTCAGAATCAGAAACACGCTGCAGTTGGCTAGCCTCTGGCTTCGTTGGGATTGAAACTCTTGGAGTTCTTTCTATCTGCCGGCTCCTTCGGAGCCCGAGAGCTGCTGCAACAGGTTCGTCTTTGTGCATTGTTCTTATTTGGCCATTCTTCGGCCATGCATGCGCCTGTAGACACGTTGCTTTGATGCTTGTTGCACAGTGCATTACTCAATGCCCATCACACGATAAAGAAAGTACTCATTGAAATGAATGTATTGCGTCTACTGCGAGAGCAGAGCTCATCAGCTGTGGTGCTTGTGTGCGTATCTCTACCGTGCTGACCTTGGCCGAGGTGCTTTTTTTGAAAAAAGACTTGCCGGCGCTGCGTGCTTGTTGTTGACGCCTCGACTCCACCTACGGCCGCACTTACAACCTGCAAGTCTCTTGCAGCTTCAGCTCTTCGTCTTCCTCCAGATTGGCTTACATCCAGGGAGCAGTCTTACATACTAGTGCGCGTCGTGTCAGCCTCAGCCCGTTCTCTTTCACATGATGCGACCCACTTGGCTTATTTGCGTGTATGTTCTGGACGCACACCTCTTGCGACCATCCGCTACCGTGCAAGAATGGCCGCCGCCGATTGAGTCCGGCGACCTCAAGGAGTCTCTGTTCAAGGATGCGGATAAGCATGACTTCGTGGCCGCGATGGAGCTCTTCGCTGCGATTTCCAACGGCTTTTTGTTTGAGATGGGTACTTTCGACGTTCCACTGCCGTTTCTCTACTACTGCCGCTTCTCCGCGGGTGATGCGACAGCAACGGCAGGAGATGGAGTCGTGGGTGCGGGTGGAGCGGGTAATTATATTGAGGAAAAAAGTAAGGGGATGGTCGAGCAGTGTCTCGCGGCGGCGCCGTCTCTAAGTACCGCCGCGGAGGAGCAGGTTGGAAACGAAGCGCCCCCGGCAGCTTCTCCTTCTCCAAATATCGCAGATACTCAAGAACATGATACAGCCCAGGTAGAGAAGGCAGCAGCGCGTCTGAAGGCGATCTTCGCTGAAGTAAGGGACACGTGGGCGTACAAGAGCTTCGCCGACCGGTTTCGCCATTTCCGCTACCCGATGCTGCCGCTCCGGACGCCGAGGAGGAGCATTGCGAGCAGCATGAAAGCGCGCGACCCGTGCGCGGAGAGCGTCGGCGGTATTTCGAAGATGGAGAACGCCGAGCTTCTGGCTCTCGCTGACCTGCAGCGGCAGACGCAGAAACGCTGTCCCGGCCGAAGCGCGTGCGCGCCTTTCGTCCTCACCGACCGCAAGGTTTTTACCGACGGACAGCACCAGCAGCGGACAACGGTTGAAGCTGTTACGCGGAAGCTACTGGCGGAACTGTTACAGTCGCACAACGCGAAAATCACGGAGGCGGCAGCGGAAGCGATGGCTAGAGAGACTACACCGACGTCCACCACCGCATCTTCCTCGGAAGGAGCCGCAGGAGCCGCGGCGACAGTCGCGACGCACGTCGCCCGCGCCCCCACGGCGAACGAAGAGTTTTCGGCGGTGTCCGACAAAATTCTCGGCGCGACCAGGGGCAGTCCGTGCTGCCAGCGGTTTTTAATCCACCGGCTGCTCGCACCGGTGTCCAGATACCTTCGGGACACCATGTGCACCAGTTTCTTCGCGACCACGGACCCGGAACTGCTCTACGAGCTCAGCTATTTCTCAGAGACCTTCATCTCCAACGAGAACATGCGCAACATGAACCTGATGGCGAACAAGTCGGTGGACTTTGATGATTTCTCTGCATCTACTGCTCGAGAAGTACGCGTTGAAGACGATCCACCTTCCGACTTTCGTTTGCTGCCGCGCGGGATGCTGGCTGCGTTGGAGACACGACTCCAACCCGAAACCCGCATAGCCATCCTGGGGGATGCGTTCGCGAACGGAGTAGAGGTAGACGTTGATGTAGTGAGCGCGCGCGGGCCGCTCGAAGATCGTCCTCCGCGCGACGAGGAAGTTTCATCTGATGATGAAAATAAAGCAGAGCAGACGCAAGGAGACGCGCCCGAAGTTCCGGACGATCTTCAAGCAGAGATTGGTCCCCACGGCGAGTGGCTGACGGACCTGAAGTCCACGCAGCCGATGATTTTCGTGAACGGCGGCGCGAACCACGGGCACTGGCTCGACGTGGTCAAAGCCTTTTGCAGACCGCCCTTTTGCGCGCAATCCCGCTCCCTCCACGCTTTCGAGATTCAGGAGCGGCTGGTGGGGAAGATGCGGCGGAGGTTTAAATCGGACCCGGCAGCCACGTGCGAAGATAAAAATGATCATGTTCTTGGTCCTCCTCGTGCTGGGTCAGGGTCTCGCTCTTGCATGTGCATCAGCAACCACACGACGGTCACGATCCACCACGCAGGCTGGGGGCCACCTTCCAACGAACGAGATGCCCCACCACGCCGTCTTCGCGTGCAGCAGTCCGTTGTTTCCGACGAAATCGCCCACGTCGACCTGACCCCTGGTCACGCCGCGCCGGTGAAACCCGGCCTGTTTGGGGACCTCAGCATCTGGCACGACGGCGAGGAGATGATGGACCACCCCAGTCTGTCGATTAACGAGCAGGGCTACTGGACGCCGGAATACGTAGATATCTCCACGCTTGAAGAGCTGGTGGAGGAGGGCGTGGAATTTCGCTCCGCAGGGGGACGACGGGGGAGTCGATTACATCAGCATCCGGTTTTCTTCCTCGTGATTGATGCGGAGTTCTTTGATGTGGAGATCGTGAAGGGCATGAACCTACAAAAAATCAGGAACCAGCAACGCTTTCCCTTCTTCCAGATCGAATACCAGGAAGACACGATATTCCGGCCGATAACTTTAACCACCAGTGCGAGCAGCTTTCTTGGGTCCTCAGGGAGGTCCTCGCAACCGAACTCCAAGAAGTCTACGGAAACCTCTACGAAGCACGTGTTTCACACGGCGGTGGAATACCTGGCCTGGTTAGAGTCCGACGAGGTCGGGTACTCGCTTTTCGTCCCGACTCTGCAGGGCTACGCGCACACGACCGCGGCTTTCATCAACCAGAACGTGCACAGCGTGGAGAAGACAGGCGTGTTTTTAGACGGGGGCGCTGCGGACCCTGGTTATGTGATCGGGGGGAAGAAGTGGGTAATCTCGAACTTAATACTCGCACACAGAAGATTTTGCAACAAAGTGCTTTTGCGCTACCTGTGGGGAAGTGCAATGGACCTCGCGAGGAAAGACGCGAAAATTTTGAGCTTCGCGAAGTGGAAACACGAAAAACTACCGGAAGAAGAACGAATCAAATGGGGAGTAGCAAGATCAACGAAAATCGTGGTCAGTGATCAGCCGTGGACGCTGCTTGTATTGCCACGGCGATACGTGGCTGTGGTCAGGATTGCAGCGGGGGTGTGGGCGGCTCGCTGGGAGTACAGAGGCCGGGACCGCAGAGGTTAGGCCTCTGCCGAGTAACTACGCTAAGAAAGTCACGGTAAGCTGCGTAATCCACCAGGAGCTGCTATCAATCTGTTGAGACTGACAACATCAAGGAAAGTGTCAGGTCATTGAACCGGAACCGCGAGAGAGAGGGAACAAGCGAGTCGAGCGACGCTGTTGCCCGCCAAGATCGCAGCGGCGCACGGTGTAGTTTCCGACCTTCTATACCTCCTGGCTGTAGTACTACTAGTACGTCGGACAGGCAATCGCGAATGAAGAACGACGTTCGATTAAGTAACGTAGTTGGAGCTGCAGCTAGAACAAAAGGATAAGAACTGGCCAAGCGCAATCTCACAAAATCGCGAAAAAATGGACACTGCGCAGCTGCCGGGGGAGATCCTCCAGCACTACGCAGTGCAGGAGCTTCTCGGCGCGGGCGCATTCGCGAAGATCTATCGCGTCGAGGATAGAAAATCCCAGGAAGAATTGGCGTTGAAGGTAGTATCGCTTTTGTTCTCATGCCGACCACGCAGCACGGGACAGGACTAGATTTTTTTTTATCGTTTTCGTTTGTCTTGATGGAGGTCTTGGGCTTGGTCAATCAAATGAACCATCCTCGGCGTCACCAGGTGATGCGTCGTTCCTGCTACCGTAAGCGGTGTCTTGAGTACCAGATTGACGTGGAACTGGAGCTGACGCAGCTCTGCCAGCATCGCAATGTCGTGACGCTTCGGGACGTGTTTGACGACGGCGAATTTGTGATCATGCTGATGTCGCGCGCGACGATCGATTTGCAGCGCGCAACCCAGAAGCTGGTGCACATGCGCAGCCTGGAGCGGGCGCGACTGCTGGCCCCAAGGGATTCGTCGGCGCCTCCGCGAAAAAAATGCTTCTTGCTCGCTGATCTCCTCAGCGGAAGGTGGCGGGAAAAGCAACGACCACACTCACTCTATTCCAGGGACGCAGCTGCTCGTCCAGCTGCTGCTAGTTGTAGTGCGGAGCCGCAGCCGCTAGGGGAACGTCAACCGCCATTGCGCTCCCAGGTCGTGGTGGAACCACTCCCGGGCAAGCCGAGCGCAGCGGGAGCCGCCAGACGCGAGACGTCGAGGCGTCGGGGCGGCCAAAGTTCGGAACGCGCGAGTAGTAAGGGAAGAAGAGTGGAATTGGAAAAGTCTTCTGCACCGTCGCCAACGCGAACGCCGCGCTCGATCCCGGACAGCCAAGAATTCGCTGCCTCGGAGGTCCTTCGGATGATCCTCATGTCGGACTGCGAACCGGGGTCATCAGTAGCACGAGAGCTGCAAAATGATCCGAAACAGCAGCTCTTGCCGGCAGCAGAGCTCGCCGGCGGTGGGGGCGTTGCAGGAGCGACGCCCTCTACTTCTTCGCCTGGCTCCTCGTCGGCAGTAGAACACAGTTCGACAGCACAAGTACAGCAACAAAAGTCGCTGCTTAGCGACTCGCTCGGGCCGGCGTGGGGCGAGGAATTGAGTTTGTTTTTGTTTAAGCAGCTGGTCGCTGGAGTAGAGTACATCCACAGACAGGGCGTGCTGCACCGCGACCTTAAGCCGGAAAACATTCTGCTCACTGTAAAAAGCTCCAGCTCTTCAACTTCCTCGTCCGCCCCCAAGCAAGAAGGCCTGCTCACGCTGCAAGAAATAAACCCCAACGTATCAGCATCAGCATCTTCTTCTTCAGGCTCAGCGCCATCGACCTCGAGCAGGAACATCTTCAGCGGGACGAGTGTCGTTGAAACAGAAACTGGAGGGAGTTCTGAGGAACAAGCCACCTCCACGCTGCAGCTCCAGATCGCGGACTTCGGTTGGTCCACGAAGCTCCACCGCACCGTCGGTCGTGCGCTCGCGGGGACCTACATCTACATGTCGCCCGAGATCCTGGACGGCCGCAGGCACACCGCCAGCTCCGACCTGTGGGGCGCGGGCATGATCTGGTACTTTCTGCTGTTCGGGCGGCCGCTGCTGGACCAACACTGCATCCGGCCTGGCGTCACGGACGGCCTCACCGTGTACGACCCGGTGCGCTCGGCGCAAACGCGCGCCCGGATCGTGCGCGCAGAACTGAACAAACTCTGCCCGCTGCGCATACAGGACAAACCGGAATGGCTTCAAGAAGTTGTCGTGCACGAGCCGTCGGGCGGTGGTGCCACAAGTAGTAGCGAGGACACGGAAGCGGAACAAGAGGACGTTGAAAGCTCCTTCGCAGAGGTGAGCGAGGCAGAGGCAGAACCACGCAGCTCACACGACCACGCGAGGCCGAGCGCAACACAGACGACCACGCGATCCCCCGATGGAGGACCTCCCCGAGCCTATGTTTCTACATCTAGTACCAAGTATTTCGGCTGGCGCACTTGGCTGGAGCTTCGCAATCTGCTGTCGCTCGTGCCCAATATCCGGCCGAGTGCAGAAGAGCTGCTGCGAAAATTGGAAGGACGCGTGCACAGAGACCGGCCATAGCCATACGCATAAAACTGCGTAGTGCTTGTTATTAAGACATTGGGGATATTCGTTCGTGCAAAATGCAACTTCACCTCTGCGTTTACGTAGCAAGCTTGGTACCACAAACAATGACAGGTTTTGATGCTGGACGACTTTTGGTTCTTCGGTCGGCCTAGTAGCTTCATCGCTGCATGAGCATGCGTTCAGTGTCGTGAAAAATGTCGGTCAGTGTCTCGCGGAACAAGCTTCCCGTGATTCGTCAACTTTTGCGTTAAAAAATTGCGTCCAAGATCGGTGAGCTTGTGATTGGCATTTTTGGAAACGGTCCAATATCGGTGTCCTCGTGATCGGCAGTCATTTTTTTTGTTTTGGTTTTCTGTATCATTTCTATCTGTTTCGAACACCTTTCAAGACCCAAAGAGCGCCCCCCTTCTTAGTCCTCCGACATTGCAAAGGCAAGCATCAGCAGAGGCTGCACATCGAAGAACTTCCGAATCCACCTCGTCTCGATCCATCAATAGCTCGAAGCTACAGCAACAGCAACTCGGCGAGCACAGGTCCGAAGATGCCGTTTTCCTTTAGCTCTGCATCCCTGAAGGTGGCCGCCGCGGTTCTGGTCGCTGTCGTGAGCAGGCCCTACCCCGAGAGCTCGTACGTGATGGCCGAACGCGAGCGCCACTACCACCTCAGGAAGCACCAGCGCACAGCCACGGCCACTTCGACCTACACGGGGACCGGCCACGAGATCGAGAACAAGATCGGCGAGCAGACGCACGAGGAGTTTCTGATGTCGGCTACCGCAGCGGCGAAGGGAGCAAAAACGTGCCACGACGAGATGGAGAGAAACGTCCGGAATAACAACCCTAACGCATCGTCGGAAAAGCGAAAGAAGATTTTGAAAGACATTGAGGACGATTTCGCCTCGAAGTGCAAACGGGGCGAGGAATACGATCCGAGCGCAACTTATGACATGACGGAGCCCAACAACGGCTGTTGCCGGCCTCGGGTCACTTGCACAATCGCTTGCTACGGTGGAAGTAACAGTAAGAGTAACTGAATGTACCGTTCTTCATCGGAGCAGGAGCAGGAGCAGGAGGCACGCTTTCGCGTTCCTGGGGTACGATCGCTACCGCATGTCTATCTATGAACCAAGGGTGAGAACTGACGGTGATCTTTATCTTGTACAACCACGACTTGCACAACTAACACTCCCAGTTGCCGGGCTTGAGGTAGAGGTGAGGTAGAAGGTGAGGTAGAAATGATGCGCT
>RXOD01004946.1:0-16969 GCA_005223375.1 Amoebophrya sp. AT5.2
ATGCCCCGACACGCTTCGCGCCTTCTGGCAATCGAGAGGCCTGGATCCCAGAACACATCGGGTCGCTCGTGGTGTCCGGTTTTTATCAGATGTTTGAAAAGATGCATTGTTTTGACTTGTAACGCCAGGTCCCGCAGCTCCGGGAGCTGCAAGGTGGAGGGACGAAGGAGGAGTTCCCGGAGTTGCGGGACTTGGTGAAGCGCCACGACCAGCTCATCAGCCTCATCCTCCAGGAGGAGGAGGAGCTGATCGCGAGCCACCGGGGGCACATCGACAGCATGGTGGACCTGGTGAAGGAGGAAATGGTCTACATCAACCACGTGGACCGCCCGGGCTCCGACGTCGACGCCTACGTCGCGGGCCTCGAGCACATTCTCAACCTCAAAACCCAGTACATAGAGGTAGAAGTACCGCTTTTTACTATTTATTCACTGGGCGCCGGCGAGTCCTTGTTAATGTTCTCCTCGCCAACTCTGAGTTTATTTTTTCGTAAAAATATTACAGGACATCCGGAGCAAGGTGCAGCGGTTTCAGGAGCACTTGCGGGAGGAGGACGCGCTGAGCAAGAAGTTTCAGGAGCGCAAAATGCACCTGCGAAACTAAAGTGGCGGCCGAAATAGAGTACTTGCGGCATGATGTATGTTGCAGTAGATTTCCATTCTTCGGAATCTTCTTCTTCCCTACAAGAGAAAGCCTATCAGATCAAGTCTAGAAAGAGCGCAGATCGTAGAGTTCGAAAAAAAGTGGCTAAGCCATGGAAAAGTTTGATTGGTTTTTCAAATACTTACTACTTTAAGTCGGCACCTTTTTTCAGCGGAAAAGCGTCTAAAGCGGCGCGGAAGGCCGCTACAGTGCAGTGCCGAGGCGGCAGATCTACTATAACAGTTTGCAATTGCGATTCTAATCCGAGATGCGATCATACACGACCTGTGGGCTCAAATGCTCTTACTTTTATGCAAGGTAGACGGTGACACTTCCTGCGATTGTATCATCGTGTCGCCCTCCTCGCTGCGCTACTATCGGGCGAGAGGGTAGCGGAAACTACCGATAACCATAACCTGTTAACTCCTAGAACAAGCTCAATCTCCCGAAAAATAAAATTGATGATAGCGCCTGTCTTGATTTTTTTCGTATAAATGTGGATGCACCATTGAGTTGCGTTGGTCATCCGTCTCGGTCTACAGCGTCTTGGCACCAGGCAGTCCCAATGAATGCTCTGTGCGCTAAGAGCTAGTAGAGGAACATCCATATCGTTTTTTACAGTCTTGTTGGATATCTTCATCATCATGAAGTAGATCGTAGCCTATTTCTTTGCATTGTGTTCCCAGCAGATCGAAAGTGAAATGCCTCTCGCTCTCCAGTCGAGGGGGCAAAGCGTGGAGGACGGCTGCCTCTCCAGTCAAAGCGAAGCTGGGAGGACACCTTCCTATACCGATGTCGATGCTCGTCTAGAAAGTTTTTATCCTATGAAGCTGCGATTTCTATCAAGTTGGAATCGATCATCATCATCAGCTATCAAGTTGGAATCGATATATCGAGGGCAAGAAGAATGGTGTGTCAAGGTTGGATAGGTAATGCAACCGGCTGCAGGGGCGACCGCACCTGGCGAGAAGTTCGCTATAATTGGAATAGATCTAGCGTTGGAGCGGTCGCCGTCGCGATAATTTTGGGATTGGGTGGTATTTAATAAAATGTTGATGAAAACTGACACTGTAGGAATAGGAAAACAACCACAGCATGCGCATCCTCGGTTGAGAGCCAAAGGAGCTGCTCTGAGACTGAATAGCCAATGAACGTATAAAGTATTTTGTTGAGACGCACCACACGCACACTCAGACCGCAGCACGCCCAGCCGAAAAGAAATAGAGAGATACCGTCGGCCAATCTGTTGACGCCCGTGCTCGGCCGCGTCTGTCATCTCGGTGCGTACGTGATTTGGATATGCTCGTGAGCCCTCGCACGTATCATTCGGTGTGATTATCTTTCTCATATATGCCGAAAGGCAACGTCAGATCAATAATCGCTGCGCTTCGCAGCTATCTTCCATCGGTCATTTTTGTCTTGCTCCGAGCGGAGTTCATCACTCATGGGCCACGCCGAGTGCGTCGGGTGCCGGGTCAGCCTTGTGGCACATCCGTAAGTGATTGAGTAACTCTGTCCCTCGTTCTTGTCTTCTTCATGTTGCACTCACATACCACTACCTCCTCATATAGTTATCGGCCATTTTTGTTTTTCTTCAAACGTACCCCGTCCACAGCGCTCTCCCTTTCCCCGTGGAGGTAAGTACGTATAGAAGAAGTAGAAGACTGTGGATAGCGAGATGAACATTCATCCATAGCTACTTCTAGATTGTTTTATTACTTTCCCGCGCTTTTTCTGCGTGAGGTAGCTCGCAACAGAACCACGACCAGCTTGCAGATTGTTAGCAGGCCCAGGTTTGCGCACTAGCATTCACGACTAGAACAACTAACGTGTGCAACCTACTTGATTCGTCACGATTTCTATCGTTATCGAATCTTTCTCTCATTTACTACTTACCACTCCATCGCTGTGACAGCGAAGCCTATTTTCTGATTGAGCAGACATCAACTCCTCTGCTTTCCTCATCTATCATCTAACGACCACGTAATATTGACGCATATAGCATAACCAAGATTATACAAAAACATGAAATAAAAATTATCGACCACATCACGTTCCCGTAAAAACAGAGGCACAGCAGGCCCCTGCGTGTGAACGATTCTGTGAAGAAAAGGCCACTTTGACCGCGCTGCCAACAAGTGCAAGACCAGAAAAGCAAATCTACTGTCAATAAACTACATTCCTACGCTGTTTATCACGAAATTTCCATCTTCTCACCGCACGTTCTGCAAGAACAGCCTCGTCTGCGACAATGACGAAAGCCGAAAGTTCTTCGATTGGCTCCTTTCGCGGGGCCGGGCCCGACGATGGGATGGAGGACGTCTCGCTTCTGTTCGAGGAGCCCCTTGCCGGCATGGTCAGGACCCTCGTCCACGTGGGGGACCACGACACTAACAAGCCCCTCCCTCCTCTCCACGCGGCCGCCAACCGGGACCTGATCACTGACCTCCTTGCCCCCGCGGATCTGAATGTCGGGGCGTTTGGGCGGGCGTACGCCGACTGCGAGGAGTTCGGCGAGCACCTGCGGCGGTTCGCGAGCTTGAATCCGGACGTGTTTTACGACCAGGCGTTAATGCCACTGCTGCAGAGATCCTACGCGATCGCGGACCGGTTCTTCGGCTGCTCCTGCGGAGGAGGAGGAGCTTCTTCGACGGCGCAGGTCGCCTTCGTGCCCAACTGCAGTCACGGGATGAAGGCGGTACTGGACACGCTGGTTTTAGACGGGAAACACACAGAAATCGCGTACCTGGATCCGCTGTACCCGGCGACGGCGGCGCTGTTGCAGTACTTGGAGAAAATGTCGCCGCAACAAGATGAAGCAGGAGGTGGAAAAGTATTGCAGGCCCGCGCTATCCCGCTGCTCCTGAGGGACCACGACGAGGAAGGTGATCGTGATAGTGATATTAAGCAAAACCCTGCCGCCGAGGCCGACCCAGACTCAGGCATCAACCACAGCCTTTTCGCCGAGGAAGCGAACGTGTTCGTGAACTCGTTAGAGGCGGCTTGGAGAGAGAATGCCTTCACCGTGCTGGTGGCTGACGAAGTGGCGTCGCAGACGGGGCGGGTCTTGCCGTTGGAGGAGGTGGCCTGCTGGTGCGAGGAGAAGGGAGTGCTTCTCGTCGTGGACGGCACGCAGAGTGCCGATTACTTTCAAGAAAAATTCTTTGGCGGTGGAGATGAAGTGCCCGCTCCGGGACATCAGGGAGGCACATTTGTGCCGAAACCCCGCCTGCATCCTGTGGACGCTGTCGGCCGCGGGCTAAAGCGGAAGCTTCGGTTCGTGGATTACTACGTCCTCTCCACGCACAAGTGGCTCGGCAACGTGAAGACGGCGGGGGTGGTGCGGTGGCGAACTTCTTCGACCCCAAAATCCTCGGAAAAATCTTCACACGCTCAGAAGGTGGTCCTCCCGCCGACGCGGGTTTCCGCCGTCTCCTTCGGCTTCGACAAGTACCTCCTGGCCGCCGGAGGCGGAGAGGACGCAAGTCCACAACTACAGACACCACAATTGTTGCGGGAGTCGTTTTTTCTGTGGGCCGGCATGGGCGCGCAGTACGTCCCCTACATCACGCTCGGGAAGGCGCTGCTGCTTTTCGCTGAGTTCGGCCAGCGGCAGCTGCAGCACGCGACCGACTTACTGCAGAAGGGGCTTTCGTTAATCCCGGAAGGTTCCCAACTCCGTGGTAGACAACAAGTCCGCGTTCCGATGGCAGTAATTCGGGTCCAGAACGTGCGGGAGCGCTTCTTCCCGGAGTATCCCGACGACAAGCCGATCACGGCCACCGCCTTCCAGAACAAGCTGCAGAAGGACTTCGGTGTGTTTGTGAGCGTGAAGCCGGTGGACGACAAGATCTCGGTTTGCGGAGGTGGAGGTACTTCGTCGGGGGCAGGAGGAGGAGGACAACTGTGCGAGTTCAGGAAGCGTGGAAGCGGAAATGCGAATGAGAAACTGTCCAAATCCACGCCCACCTCCGAGTCGTTCTACCTCCGGCTGTCGGTGTGGAGCGGGAATTCGATCGCGGAATTCGAAAAATTGCGCGACGTGCTCACCTGCAACGTAAACCTGAAGACGATGCTGCAGCTGCTCGCCATTGCCTACTGCCCCTACCCAACCACAACCGCGATGCAGAAAGCCGTCAAGGAGGATCTCCTACATTCTTCGTCGCCGGAAAAGGTTGGCTTTGAAGTTTCTGCCGAAGACGCTTTGGCACCAGCGGCGGAAAAAAACAACGGGGCGGAGGCTGCCAAGGCGACTGACGCTACCTCCACGAGAAAACCCAGCAAACCCCACGACCCCACACAGCACTCCCGGACCGCCGCCGCCGCCTTCTACGCCACCTACCTCCGCGCGCCAACGGAAGGCGAGCGGGTAAAAGCTTTGGCGCAGTTCAAGGCTGTGCTGAAACATCAGTTCCTGTTCACCTTTGGGCTGTACGAGCGGTTGTTCTCCACCCTCAAGACCGAGGCGCTGTTTTTCCGGGCGGAGCGGCTGCGGCACCACCTGATCTTCTACCTGGGCCACACCGCTGTGTTCTACTGGAACAAACTCGTGTCGGCGGGGTGGGTGGCCGCCTCCGACCGCATCAACCCGAAGTTCGAGGCGATCTTCGCGGTGGGGGTGGACGAAATGTCCTGGGACGACCTGCTGGAGGAGAACTACGACTGGTGCGGATTTTCGGAGGAGAAACAGGAGGAGTACAGGGGGGCAGTGGAAGAGTATCGGGGGCTGGTGAAGGAAAGCGTGTGCGCCCTGATCGACGGGTACGGGCTTGAAGACGCCGATCGCGTGTCCTCGTCGCGCGAAGGTGAAGGTGCCAGTGGTGCTGGGTGTCCGGAGAACGCCGGGTTGATGCGGGCGGCGTGCGGAAAGCTGTTGTCGCAGCAGATCGTCGACAAGTACAATGCCGTGGCCGGCGGCGGGGGTGCGAGAACCGCAAAGAATTTCTCCACATCAATTAATGCTTCCTCTACCTCCGACTGCCTCGCGAAGACGCTGCAAGACACGATGCTGTGGATCTTCCTCATGGGCACGGAGCACGAGAAAATCCACCAAGAAACCTCCTGCTGCATCATCTCGCAGATGCCGCTGCGGATGCTGCGGGGGACCGACGACGAAAAAATGCGGTGGCTGTATCCCTTGAACCAATCATCCAACCATCAACCAAATAAATCCTCCTCCCAAAATCGTCTAGTCCCCGTCGCCGGCGGCGCTGTCGCCTTCGGCAAAACCAACGACGCTGTTGAAAAAAATTACTACGGTTGGGACAACGAGTTCGATGGCGAGGTGGCGCACTTGTCGCCCTTCGAGGTGTCGGAAAAGCTGGTCTCCAACGCGGAGTATTTGGAGTTCATGAACGAGAATGGGTACGGGGAGAGGAAGTACTGGACCGACGAAGGCTGGCGGTTCGTGCGCGACCTGAACGTCTCTCGCCCCCGCTGGTGGCTCAACGCGGACAACGAGGAGGAGATAAAGCTCGGCAGGCCTCTCGACAGCAGCGTGACCAAGGCAGAGTTGGACACCTGGCTGGAGCAGAACAAAATCAAAAATCCGACGTCGCAGGTGAGAAATTTCAAGTACCGCGCGATGCTTTCGGTGATCCCCATGCCCTGGGAGTGGCCGGTGGAAGTGAACAACTTGGAGGCCGCCGCGTTCTGCAAGTGGAAAGCCGCGAAGCTCAACAAGCCCAACTTGCGGCTGCTGGGCCACCCGGAGCAAGTCTGGCTCGCGCAAAACGCGAAAAAACATAACAGCAATCTCAACCTCACGCAGGGCGCCAGCCCGACGCCGGTGGACGACGAGCGGAACGCGGGCTACGTGGTCGAGGATGATACTATGAACAAGAGAACGGGAAAACCCGAAAAAACGATCCAGAAGCTGTACGACGTGACCGGCAACGTGTGGCGGCACTCTTGCAGCGTGCTCACGTTGATGCCGGGCTTTAAACCGCACCGCGCGTACGACGATTTCACGCTGCCGACCATCGACGGCGAGCACAACTTTATTTTGGGTGGAAGCTGGACCAGTCTTGGGAATTGCGCGAACGTGGGCAGTCGGTACGGCTTTCGCCGCCACTTCTACCAGTACGCGGGTATCCGGTACGTGAACTGTGCGGTCGAGGTGGGAGGTCCTGGGGGCGATGGTAGTGGAAATAACCTCGAATTATATACAGACCAGAACCTCGCCTCCGGCGCGATCCACACGACGGCGCCGAGGATCCACGCCGCCACACCGCTCGGGGTGAAACTTTCCGAGCACTACTACGAGCTGTACGAGACCCCGAACGCGCATCTGGGAATGGACGAAGACGTTGCGAGGTATCGTTAATATTCGTTATTTAAAAAAAACAACCTAGGTACAAGGTGCTGAGCAACTGGCCGCGGTTTCTGGCGTTTTTGCTTGCTGATTGATGGCGATGCTTGGCCCCGATACCTTAACTAACGAATGCAGGAACTTCTATCCACAGCTTTCCGATATGGGCCTGTTGTGAATTTTTTTGACAGCTTCCGACTGTAACTGAGGGCACGCAGCTCACCTGTTTTTGTTGTCTTTTTTTTTTGCTTTGAGGTCACACTCACAACATGACGACGACGACAACATGACGATGACGACAGGTATCTCGGCACCGAGGACAAGGTCCTGAGCAACTGGCCGCGGTTTCTGGGGGAGGTGGGGGTCGCGGTGGTGGGGAAGATGCAGGAAGCGTTGAAGTTGACGCCGGGGACGAGAAACAAGCTGGAGATCCTCGTCGTGCACGGTTCTGTCGGACGTTCTTCCCTGGAGTTGCTGAAGGGGTGCGAGAATGTTTCCATCACCCACACCGACAACACGGCGAATTTATTGCAGCCGTTTGAGGAAGTTTTGCTGCAGGGGCGGGTCCAGTGGCGCCAGACCGTCGAGGGCGAGATCTGCGACACACGAGAGTACTACTTGCCCGAGCCGCAGATGTCTCTGGATATTGAGGCGAAGAACAACAGCATCTCGCTGGTGCAGATCCCAGACTACCAGACCTCGCTGAACAAGCTCCCGGAAAACAAAAAGTTCGACCTGGTCATCGCGGACTTTCGGTACTTGAGTTGTGAAGCAGAGATCGAAAAGCTGGCAGAACGGCTCGAGAGTGGAAATGGAGTGATGCTGCTGGCGACGCTGCAGGAGATGTCTTCTGTCCACTTCCACTCCGTCCCAGCGAATGGAGGAGGCTCCGCTGGTGAAAAAAACAACGGCTGTACGAAGATTGCCCCCGATGACGGCTTCCTCGAGTCGGCGGTGCGGGCGGAAAAACTGGGGTTCTACCGATCCATCGGAGACACGGAGCCGGAGCGGGTGAAATCCGTCTGGCGCGGCGGCCGGGAGCGCGGGTTCGCGCACTTGGAGAAACAGACCAAACACAAGCACCAGTTCTGGCGCTCGTATTTGAGCTGCTGGAAAGCCCCCGCTGCCTCCGCGCTAGACTCTACTGCGACCACGTCTGCACAGCCACTTCCTGCTCAGCCAGATGAAAGTGAAAGTCTCTCGCGCGGAGCGTCCGGCGCGCTCGTGAACCACAACCAGAAAACAACGCAGTACTACCAGGATGACGATATCCTGTCCAGCTACTACCAGTTCCACTACGGCGACTTGCTGGCGCCGAAGACGTCCTCGTTGCAGACGAACGTGGGCAACTTCCCCGCGGCGACGGCCGCGTTCTGTCTGGAGATGTGCGAGAAGTACCTCCTCCCGCCGACCATCAAAGCTAGTACTACAGCGAGGAGCAAAAAGACCCTCGCGCTCGACGCCGGCTGCGGTCCGGGCCGTTCCGCGTTCGAGCTGCTGAAAGGCGGCTTCGAGACCGTCGAGGCCTTTGACTACGCGACCGGCTTTGTGGACATGCTGGAGAAGGAAAAGAGACTCGACCCTTTCTCGCTCTTCACCACAACCTCAACCACAAGTAGTTGTAAGAAGCAGCTCATCTGCTACCAGGCCGACGCGCACAAGCTGCTCGAGGTGTGCAGATTCCCGGAGTCCACCTACGACCTGGTGAGCGGCGCCAACCTGATCGATCGACTGCATTCGCCAGAAGTGTTTTTGGAGGGCTGCAAGAAGCTGGTGCGGGTCGGGGGGCTAATCGTCCACATGTCACCATACACGTGGAAGCCGGAGCACACGGAAAGGGAGAAGTGGGTGGGAGGGAAATTCACCCCCGAAATGGAGAAACTGTTCACGGAAGAGGCGCTGAAAGAAATGCACCGAGAGCGATTCGAGTTTGTAGAGAGCCGGAAGATCCCGTTCGTCATTCCGGACACGGACGGAAGCTTCCAATTCACCTTCTCGAACGCAGTGGCGTTTCGGAGAACGGAATAGGGTGCGTTCTTCCTGTTATTTTTTTATGACAGGAAAGTAGAGTGGTAGGATGACAGCCTGGTGTTAGCGTTACAACTCATTTCGGACAGAAGCGCGAGGCAAGAACGGAATCATAATATTTTGTCAGCTCGCTAGGGGCAGGAACAAGCTAAAAAAATAAAAAGTATCTATTTTTTTACCATTATGTTTTAGTGTGCAGAAGCAAGTGCGTCTACAACCTATTTTGATCTGTATAAATATCATAATTATGCTCATGAAATTCAATCTTGGGATTCGTCATCTCTGCTATGATTTAAAACACCGAGAGCACCTCTACCCATGCATAAATTAATCTCCACCAAGCCAGGATTTTGCGGGCCAAACTATACCTATGGTAGCTAGTTGCCCAAATGGTAGCTAGTTGCCCCAAGCCCAAGGACTTTCAAGTTTCAAAAAAAATGGTTTTCACGTTTCACCCACATCCACAACAAGGAGAAGATACCCTTTGCCGGCAAATGATCGGCACCGATGATCGTCCGCACGATTTGATCATGATCACGCGGCAAATTAAGACTCCGCATGGCGATGGAACAATTACCGGATCGGTCGAAAGAAACGATCACGAGAAAAGATCTGGATACACAAAATCGGCTCACCTCGAACGTCCCTTCAAATGGACACACACACAGGATAGAAAGTAAGAGTTCTTTCGTTTTTAGTCTGACCGTGACCACAACTGTTGTGATTTGGCGCTTTTGCACTACATGCACAACGTTTAATTTACAACATCAGCAGCAGCACGTAGGCACAGCCACAGGCGGAGGCGCAGCTTCAGGCAGGGCAGCGCTCTGCTTCTATTGAAATAAGCTAAAAAATACTTCTTCGATCTCTCTGGTAGAGGTAGAGAAGAACTCCGCTCGACGTAAGTCTGTCCCTAGAGACGCAAGACTGATCCACATCCTGTTTTGAATACTATTTCGATGGTCAAATAGCTTTGCATAGAATTGGCCACTGTCCGAGTCCGTCGCCGCCTTTGTTTACATCAGATTCATTTAGATTGATGTCGTGCTATTAAGTCTTACGTTGTTTGTACAATATGTATCGGCCGCATTACTTGAATAAAAAACCAAAACACACGTATATAAATACTCGCTTTCAACATCATCAACTGGAACCAAATGTCAAAGCTTGTTTTCTGCGCTCATCTACTGCTTGCCGGGGCCGCGGCGACGCAGTTTCCTGCTCGAAAACCAGCCGCCGAAACCCCTTCCCTGGAGCAGGCAGGGGCCTCCCGATCTTCGGGTCTCGAGCAAGACGAGGCCCGCGCGCAGCTCTCCCCGGTCCTGTTCCTCGCTTTTCTCCGCGCCGCAGTGTCGGACCCTGAAAAGGCTTTAAGCCTCGAGGATCTTGACCGCCGGCCGCTGTATCGTCTTCTGCAGGGCAACGCGCGACGGACCAGGGCGAAATTCCTTTTCGCTGCAAAGGCCGCGAACGACCGGCATACGCGTGCCGAGCAAGAACTACACCCCGAAAGAGACTGGGCGCTGCGAAAAATCGTCACCGATGACTTGGACAGGGCGTTCACTTTTCTGGTGCGAGCCTTGGAGATGGAGCTTGTCATGGAGGATGACCCTTGCAGTGCGGCCGACGAGATCGAGGATAGCCCAGACAATCGATTTCTCAGCCGCACCAAAAAGATTAAGATGGGTGAAAGGTGGGAGGGTTCTTTTACGATGGATTTGGAAAGCACGGCGATTTTTCAGGGAGCGGTAGCGACGCTCGATCCAGAGGTGATGAGAGTGAAGGAGATGTCTGTCAGGCCGCCCTTCAATCCCTTCAGCCGGCAGCACCTTCAGACACAACGGCGCGTGCTCGTGCCTCCCTTGAATGTTGACATGAAAGCCGAATACACCAGCAAGGAGGCCGCTCTGTTGATGTGCAGCGAACAGGAGCACGCAGCGTCGAAACGCAAGTTTGCTCCTACGAACCCCAGCAGACATGATCCGCCGCGCGTCACGGTTTTGGACCCGTGGAAGGAGTGGGGCGGTTCGGGGGGCGGCGGCTTTCTGCACGCTCTTTTCAACACCCTCACGCTGCCCGATGCGAAGTTGGACGAGAATCTGATGCCCTGGTCGGAACACGTTGAAAATGCTACCGTCGTTTACAACATCCGGCCGCCCGAGCCCCGGGATGACCCGCCCCTTTACGACGCCGCGGACAGGTATTCCAGACCCGTAAACCGCGACAAAAACCATGATCCGAAAATCCAAACCCACCTCAGCACGCCGCGCCTCCTGTACGCGTTCGCGAAGGCGCTCGCCCTGCTCGACTTCGTGCTCTCGTCAAAGACGAAGTCGATCAGCGAAAACTCCGTTGCCCCGACCACGACGATGACCCGTTTCAATGCGCATAAGCTGTTTATCGGCGCCTTGCACGTCGCCGACCCAGACTTGTTCCCCGCCCCCAGACACGCGGCCGCGCGGCAGCCCGGGGACGCTGGGGGGGCTGCTGCTTCCACGACTCCCAGTTTTGTGGTGCAGAGGCTCTGCCGGCTCTTCTTCAGCGCGAACTTGCCCGAACGCGTGCACACGCGTTCGGCCAAGTTCGTCATCGTGAGGCACGCACCGGACGAGCAGGCGTGCACGGTCACGAGAGCACGAGAGTGGTACAGAATCGTCATCGAAGGCATGTGGGTGAAGGCGTTTCGAGAGCTGCTGGACCAGAGCAACAGCATGGCCGTGGCCGCCGACAAAGGGACAGCACCAGTGGCAGTGGAGGGAGGGAAAGACGAAGCAGCCCTTCTGTACGACTACGTGCTAAAACTGAAGGAATCCGAAGCGGTTTTTGGAGGAAAGAAAATCGATTCTGCGAGGCCCGCGCTAGGCTCTGGCGGGGCGAGTGCCGCGGCCCCGACGGGCCAACAGTATGCACTGATCGCAGCCGCGAGACGCGTCAGAGCCAACGCCAGCGCTGCGTTTGGGGACTCACAGTTAGCAGCGTCGGCGAGAGGACCACTTCTGCGCTCCTCGTCCGAGACCAAGTGGACGTCGTTCCTTCAAGGCCTCGTGTTTGCGAACACCCCGAAGATATCGGACGAGCGGCAGCTGGAGTATCTTTCACCGCAGCTGCCGGCGCGGATCGTGGACGCTCTCCAATACATCACGCGGTATAACGAGCAGCCTGTGTATGAAAACAATCCGGTCCTCCACTCTGGTGATTCTGATTCCGGTGAGTCTGCCGCTGGTTACTACAGCGTCTCCCGCCGCGAGCGCTTGGCCAATCCGACCGGTCCGTTTGGCGATGCGCTTCAGGCCCTCGTTGACGCAGCGACTACGGGAGCAGAAGGTCCTGCCGCCCGTCACGACGCGCGTCGTGCGCTGCTGGAGGGGTTTATTCGACTCGACGCCCTCCTGCAGCAAGTGGCCGAAGAGGAAAACGAAGAGGAGCTGCTGGCACTGCCACTGGCACCTCCTGCAGCCAGCACTGCCGCTAATCCTAATCCGGTTCCGGTCGAGGATGCTGAGGACCTAGAACACATCAGCTCCGCCTTCAGCAGCTCCCTCGCTATCTCAGATGGGGAGCCTGCTGAGTCCGACCCTGACGAGGAGCTCGTGACGCTCTGGGACTCCGCGAGGGGAGACATGGGCTTGGGGACAACGCGAGGGGAAACAATGCAGCCAGAGCCAGGGCTCCTCGTGCAGTACGGCCACGCTGGCGATCACGGGGTACTAGGGGAAGATGAAGTTGTACCACGGCAGGAAGTCGATGGGGAAGTGGAAGTCAACGACCCGCGTATAAGTCTTGCCGCTGTCAGTCCCCCGTTTCCCATGCACATCGCGTCGAATGTGTACCCCGAGGAATACGACGACATGAGCGACATACCAACCGAGGCGGAGCAGGCGGACCTGTATGAAGCGCGGGAGCTATTGGTTGACTTTGGCCGCGATGAAGGTGGGATTGCTCGGGTAGACGCACTAGCGCTGCCGGCGTTCAGAGGTTTTCACGAGCGTGACACGAAGGGGCAAAAGTTGTGGCAGCGCCTGCTTGACGAATATGGAGAGGAGGAGCTTTGGAACAGTGGAAGGTCACGCTGCAGCGACGCCGACCAGCTCCTGCTGGCCGTGTTTTCGCTGTCGCACCGCTTTCCCGTCCTGCAGCTGGTCGCGGGAAAATTGGACTTGGACGTCTTCGGGTTCGGGATGGCGCGGCAGTGGGTAATTGAAAAGCTTTCGAGGAAAAAGCTTTCGGGGACCGTCGAAATAACGGGGGAAAAAAAGGAGGTGGCGAGGCACGAGGAAGTTGAGTATGCAACAATAATCGGGAAGGCGCTCTACAACATGCATCGCCAACATCTTCGCCCTCGTGGGGAAATAGCTGGAGAAGGCAGTGACGACGGAAACGGAAGGTTCGACTTCCAGTAGCAGCTCCGTGCTGTAATTCGATAAAGGCGACCGCGGTGTGACTACCATTCTGACGCGGACGCAGTAGTACAGATGAACGCACAGTTTATAATTGCCCCAGCAAAGAAACATAAAGTGAAAGGATGAGCAAGATATTGCGATTTACTGCATGGAGGAAGAACAAGATGATAATGAAGATGAACGCGCCGGAAGCGAAGGAAATTGAGTAGGTGGAAGAGAAAGTCATCGGGAAACCGCTTTACAACGAGCTACATGACATGCATGCGCTTATATCTTCTTCAAGAAGAGGTATAGCATATAATGTACCAAAAGGCTTTCCTGTACTATTACACTTCCTTGCAGATCCAGAGGGTCCGTCGTAGCGATCTACATCCATCTACATCCAGATCCACATGGCCCGCTGCTTTACTCCGGTGTACAACAATGAAATGCCTTGGCTTAATATTCGACAGACTCGTACATTTTCCTCGAACAAGTATTTTTTTAGGGAGCTTTCATTTGCGACTAAGTGACCACCTTCATCCTACGCCACGGCTCACCAGGGCGGGCTGCGTCAGAATCGCTGTCAAGAGTTCGAGCTCGTCTAGCAGACGTAAGAGTTCCCCCTGTCCTCGCATCTCGCTCGCTCTCCTGCCGAATGCTTGTCCTTGCTTTAGTTGTTGATCCCTGCTGCCCACACTACATGCAGAGCAAATCGAAGAATCGCACTGATCACGCCCGCCAAAAACCGCCACTACGACACACCACCTGCTCGCGTTCGTGCTCACCGTGATGGACTATTGATTGTGTGTACTGAAAAACGCTCCAGCCACCAGTGCAATTTGCATTACGTGTATATCAACTGTAGAACAACTTCCTAAAGAAAAGCTCTCTTCCTTGAAATGAATCGGACTGTAGATTTTATCGCTTGATGCAACAATCGCCTTCTACTGCTGTCATCTATTTTTATGCCAGATTTAATTTCGAGTAGATCGAAGTTTACAATTACTCGCGAACGCAATCACTTCGCGTCTCTCGATCATGTCGATGAAAATTATAGGAAACTAGTAGCTAAAGAGGTGGAGCTCCAGGTTTAAAATGAGCAACGGCCGCAACGCCATGAATTTGTCTGTGCATTTGCGGCGGCCGCTTGTGCTGGCGCTGGCTGCTGTCGCGGCCGCGGCGCCCGGACACGCACCTGCCTCGTCCGCGGCTGTCCTTTCTTTTGCTCCGCGCCTGTCAATCCCCGCCGCGGAAGACCACCAACTACACCAAGAACATGAACAGCAGGTGCAGGGCGAAGTAGGTGCACTAGGGGCTCACCTCCCACGCGGCCGGCGAGAGGCTCTCGCCGGCCGCGAGGGCGCAGTCCTCTCCCCCGCGCCAGCAGAGGCAGACGCCGATCATAGTACCACTACCACTACCATCCCCGGCGCCGACGTCCTTGCGGAAGTGGGGTCGCGGTTCTGGCGGCACGTGGTCGCGCTGAGTGAGCTCTCACTCACCGAGGAGTTCGAGGACATGGACGACATGATGAATGCTGGGGCGGATCTGGGGAGACACGACGCCAACCGCGACTGGGTGGAAGAGCAGGCGCTCGAGCTGTCCGGCATCCCCGTGGAAGACCTGCGGGATCGGCAATTTTGTGTCGCGGAGGTGCTGCGGGCGATTTCCAAGGAAGCGAAGGAGTGGGTTCTGTTGACGATAGAGCTGTGGTCCTCGTTGGAGGAACAATCGTGGCCTAGTACCTCAACATCAGGGGAACAACTTTATCAAGAGCCCTCCTTCGCGGGCTGGGTGACGGAGCGCAAAGCTGTGTTCGGCAGCATGCACGGAGACGAAAAATTCGACGACAGCGTGCTGGAGAGTACGCTGGAAGAGTGGATTTACGCCAGCGACGATCGAGACGGAGTCATGGACGCCTGCCTGGAGGTATTCATCTGGCACGTGCCTCGCGGAAGATCTGGCACATTGCTTTTTCGATTAATTTACTTGCACATAATCTTAATCAGTTCTGCGCATTCAATCCGATATCGGCTGGAGCGCCTAATCAACATATTCATATCCCTTCTTCTTCGGCTCTCGACAGCTTTTCCGCACCCGATCGACGGTGGGCGGCCTCGAGGAGCACCTTCTTCCCTACCTCGCGAGCACCCCGGGGGGCCTCGTCCTGTTGCGCGCGTGTTTCCGGGTTGCGGACAACCTCCCCATTTGCCTGGACACGTCGGAGGAGGACGAGCAGGGGAACTACCGGGGAGAAGCCGTCTACCTGTTCGACACCCGCATGTCCCAGCTGGCCCCGTTGGTGGCGCCCCATTGGCTTCATTTGACCAAAACGCTGTCTGGCATCTCGCTGTTGACTGATTTATACAGTTTACGGAGCAACGCGGCGCAGGAGATGGATTGCGCGACGTTTCTGGCGCTAGCGATGGCGGGCGAGGAGAAGTGGCGTCCTCAGACCCCGGGGGAGGAGGAGGGTGAGTATTTGGACCTGAGGAAGGAGTTGAAAGCCGTGCGCAGCTCCATCGTGGCGACCGTCGAACGCGACCTGCTCGTCAGGAACGAAGAGACGGCCGCGAGGAAGGGGTGTCTGCTGTTTGGGCTGCCCGCGAATGCGGGGAGGAGGGAGCGGGGGCTGTTTGTGGAGTCGATTCTCATCTTCGGAGGAGACAGAGAGCTTCTGTCGGACAGTAGAAGTTCCACCTCCGGAGCCACCGCCACTTCTGTGAATCATGATCTGACGGACATCGCCGCAACGACCGCCCGGCTGCACTTTTTGCTGGGCAACAAACCGCGGCTCAGTGGTCAGGACTTTCTCGGGCTGGAGGAGAACGAAGCGGCGGACCTGGGCACCTACATGGTTTTTGACCCCAGCGGCGGCATGCCCGCCGGGTCCGCGGTCGACGCCAACGACATTATCGTCACTCTGCCAGCCCGTCTGCGCGATCGGTTTCGCGGCGCGCACACGAAACAAAATCGAAGGCTTCACGCAGAAATGATCCAAGCGGAGGCAAAACTGCAGCTGGAGGCGGCGCGGGGGAGACCGATCGCCCACTTGCTGCAGGACGTGATTCCCGACGGAAACTGCGGACTGTATGTGCTCCTGGACCAGTGCCGCATGAAGACCAACGAGCAGCAGCTGTCGTGCAGGGAGAGGATTTTTCAGGCCGGGGAGCGGTGGGGGCTAGACTTGTTCTTGGGGGGGATGGATGAAGATAGTCTGGAGGACCACAAGCTGCTCCGGCGGGCCCTGGTCGCGTTGGTCACGGCGGTCCCAAAGTTCTTCCCCGCGGGGCCGTCTTCAGGCACCAGTGCAAGTGGAGCGGAGGCACCTGCAGCTAGTTCGGAGGAGGGGCACAACGACAACGACAGATCGATGGCGCCGCTGGACCTAGCAAGAAGATCACTTGGCGAAAAAGAAGATGAAGCCGATGATGGCGAGAACCCCCATGCTTCTCTGCGGCCGCTGTTGGAAGTTTTGGCATTCGAGGAGGACTGGCGGGGGGCCCGGCTGCTCGAGCTGGTGAACGACCCGACGGAGCACGGTTCGTTCTGCCACGTTTTGTTCTTCAACGAGGACGACCCGTCTCTGGCAGACGGGCGGTGGGGG
>RXOD01004947.1:0-16968 GCA_005223375.1 Amoebophrya sp. AT5.2
GGCCCCCCGCTATCGACGACAAAACAGCAGACAAGCGCTGCCAAAACCTCGACAGAAAGGGCCCGCCTTGTGGGTTTCGCCGCCGGGGGGGCTCCCAGGTGTTGCCCGGCTCCCGCGGGCCGTTTGGTTCCCCTGTGGCGAGATGCACGCAAGTGCGTAATTTGATGGGGGCGCGGCTGCAACACCGCCAGCCAGTGTGCATTACAGGACCAAATTCAATGCGCGCTATTAGGCATGCAAAAATTTTTGGGTGCAAGTTGTGTTTCCGTCGGCGGTAGGCATCAAACAAACGCATCGCAGGCACGGTAACAGCATCGGCCAGCATCGGGAGCATCAATCGCATCAGCATCAAAGCATCGTAGAAAACCATCACAAACAGGTGCCCAAAATCAAACCAATGAAAATGCAAAAGCAATAAGGAGGTGGCGGCCCAGAGGCCGCGTCAGGTATTGGCAGCCGGCGCGTGGATTTGCCTCGGAACAGGAAGCAGGCCTCTCCAAAGGCAGATACAAGTGCGGTTTGGCCTCTGGAAGAGGTCCAAGATGAGGCCTTTTGGAGGGGGGTCCGGGACCCCCCCCAATTTTGGCCTGTTTCGGACCCCTTCGCGAACGCTTCCCCCGAGCTCACGGTGGACTTTGGGGGGGGGTCTGAGACCCCCCTCCAAGAGGCCTCTGGCGACCCGGCTGAACGATGGGGGGGGCACCATACTAGAATCTTTGCGAGTATGTCGCTTCCCAGGCCGCCTCCAGCCTCCAGCTGCGGCATACCGAGGCAAATCCACGCGCCGGCTGCCAATACCTGACGCGGCCTCTGGGCCGCCACCTCCTTATTACTTTGGCCTTTTCATTGGTTTGTTTTGATGGGCATGCCTGATGATTGTTTCAATGCATGACCTTGATGCTGATGTGATTGATGCTCCCGATGCTCCGCCGATGCTACCATACCTGCGATGCGTTTGTTTGATGCCTACCGCCGACGGAAACACAACTTGCACCCAAAAATTTTTGCATGCCCTCGAGAGCGCATTGAATTTGGTCCTGTAAGTGCAGCTTGCGCTGTTGTAATCGCGTCGCCCGGCTGGTATCCGCTTCGAACTTGGAAAACGCGCGCGCTTATTGTGTTCGAATTCGAACACGATAAGAAACCAACGCCACAACATGGCCCCCCGCTATCGACGACAAAACAGCAGACAAACGCTGCCAAAACCTCGACAAAAGGGGCCCGCTTTGCGGGTTTGCCGCCGGGGGGGCTCCCCGCCGGTGTCGCCCGGCTCTCGCGGGCCGATCGTTCGGCCCCCCTGTGGCGAGATGCGCGCACGTGCGAAATCTGATGGGGGCGCGGCTGCAACAGCGCCAGGCGGCGCGCCTTTTGCGCTGTTGTAATCGCGTCGCCCGGCTAGTATCCGCTTCGAACTTGGAAAACGCGCGCGCTTATCGTGTTCGAATTCGAACACGATAAGAAACCAGCGCCACAACATGGCCCCCCGCTATCGACGACCAAACAGCAGACAAGCGCCGCCAAAACCTCGACAGAAGGGACCCGCGTTGCGGGTTTGCCGCCGGGGGGGCTCCCCGGCGTCGCCCGGCTCTCGCGGGCCGATCGTTCGGCTCCCCTGTGGCGAGATGCGCGCAAGTGCGGAAGCTGATGGGGGCGCGGCTGCAACAGCGCCAGGCGGTGCGCGGTTTGCGCTGTTGTAATCGCGTCGCCCAGCTGGTATCCGCTTCGAACTTGGAAAGCGCACGCGCCTATCGTGTTCGAATTCGAACACGATAAGAAACCAGCGCCACAACATGGCCCCCCGCTATCGACGGCGGGGGTTGGGGGTCAGTCGGTGGGCTGAAAGCCTCGGGATTGGAAGTCTGGGGGCCGCTGGACCCTGGCCGGCGGGCTCTTGGAAATCCCGCCCACGTGTGTTCAGGAGCTGCAGCGAGTGGGGCCCAGCGCTTTGCGGGTGTGGGCGTGTTTATGTGTTCAGCCCATGCATAGAATTCGCCAAGCAGCTAGTCCCCGAGGCGTCTGCTACGTATTTCACCCGAACACATTCAAACAGTGCGCCGTCGCCGCTGTCGCTGCACTAGCTAGTACCCGCCCGATGCCACTGCTCTCGACGCTACAGCCCACTGGTATCAACTTGACAAGAGACCGACCACCCACCAGAACCACCCAGCCCCGCCCGCTCATCCGCTCCGTTTTTTCGTGCGCACGAAAAATTAAGGTGCATTGGGGTGGACACGTAAATGAGCATCGATTTTACTGGTACTAGTCTTGGACCGCTTCGAAGCAGGGAGGAAAGATGCTCCTGGTGTTTGGTGTCTTTTATTTGTCCTTGTCGAGGGTGAGTCCTGCGGCAGCCGCGCACTGTCCTCACCCTTTACGCAGCCGTGGTATGGCTGCTTCGAAGGAGCCGCAGCTTTTTGACCAGAGCGCGCAGTCACCGTTGTACTCTTGCTTGTTGTGGTGGATGAATTAGAACCTGCCGATGCAGTTGAAGATGAAGATCATGACCGGAAAAATATATCTTGCGAAAACTTGTTGCTCTCGGTGTTCCTCACAACGCGTTGCAGCAATTCGAAATGCAGTGGCTGTTGTACTACCAGCATTGCCATTGCAATGCACTCTTCTTGCATTTCCTCCACTGCATGATCACATTATCAATTTACGTTTCACGATGCGGCGGTGGAACTGGAAGGGAAAGCCAAAGCTACAGCTAGAGCTAGTACCGACCTAGAATAGCTAGAAAGATGCAAAAGAAAGTAAGTGCTTCGAAACTACACCCGAAGCTCAACAAGATATCGCAACGAAGAAGCAAGTATACGAGGAAAAGTAAACAAAAAAAAGTACTAGACAAATTAGTATAGTGAAACCGCGACAGGACGTAGAGAAATAGCGAGTGGCAGAAGAAGAAAAAGTAGATGCGTTGAGCACCAGAGCGTACTTAGATAGTTTCTTACCTTGAGCATCAGAAAACCCATGCACACAAGATAGGTACCTTGAGCAGCACGCTTCTGTTCTTCCGCCGTCTCTGAAACTGGCCTGGCGGACGATGCCGTTGCCGGACATGGTCCGGGATTCGCGCCCAGCCAGTCCGTCGGAGGCTTCGCGCTTTTCATCCTGCTCGTTTTTTGTTTTTCGTCTTCCTCGTCTTCCGTGACGATCGGGATCTACACATATACAATTTGCTTGTCGTAGACGTAGTCGTATGCCCAACTCCAATCAAATGCCAGTAAATCGTAGTACGACCCTCTTCTCATTCTCAGTGAGTATCAAAAAGCACAAAAAAAAGTTGGTATGGCACTTCATCATCTCCACTACAGAAGCAGCGATGCAACAGCGTACTAGGACGTCCGCAGCCTGAGCTTAGCCCCTGGGCCTGGTTGGCGTTGGTTGCTCTAACTATGATGTCGTGTTCATGTTCGACGTCATACTTGTACATCGCATTCTGACATTTTTCGTTGACCAAGACCAAGACCAGTATTGTCGTCAAGCAAGCTGTCTCTTGATGACCGGTATAGGTATTTTTGGCTCTATGTTTGGAGGACTAGGAGTAGGTTGTATTATACTTACTAGGCCTACACTTATTGCACATGAGACGTAGGCGGCAGGACGCGTGAAAGAACAATGAAGCATAAGCGCTGGGAACACGACGTGCCATGAACAGAGACCCATGTAGCAGAACGGATGTGCTGAGAACTTCAAGTAGAGAAGTGAAGGCTCGAGCAAGACGCCCTTTTGCTGTATTTTGTCACATGAACCTCTCGCCGTCCCTCTGTAAATGAAGCCGTACTAAAATATCAGTCAGTGGCGTTCCGCCCCTTCCGTGCCTCCATGCAAGTGCTCGAAAATTTGCCGGAAGATATTGTCCGGCGGGCGTTCGGCCGCTGTGTGGCCAAAATACTGCAGGAACTCTGAATCCTGTGCGGTGAGGTGATCCGCGGAACCGTTTCTGTTCTCATTGTTCGGGTTTGCCGCCGTGTTGACCCCTCTTTTTGGTTGGTGTTGGTCACCTCCACTGCTGCCCGGCGCAGGAGCTCCTCCAACACGCGTCACCGCGCCTCCCAGAGGTCCCAGCAAGTTTTGTGTGAGCGTGCTTGGGCCCTTCTCTCTTTTCTTCTCCGACTCCGGGCGGTTGTCTACGAAAACCGCTCCCGAAGACCCGCCGCCGCGACCACTACTTCCCGCCCACGGGTCCGCCAATCTGCCGCCGAAGAGTTCGAGCAAGGCCCTTTCTGGCCTCCAGTTGTACGCGAAGCGCGGCCCCCGCCGGCCCGCTCCCTGCTCGTACACGTGGGTGTAGCGCGCGATCTCCTCCTCCGTGTACCTCTCCCTCTTCAACAAGTCCCCGGGATCGAGTGGTTGGTCTTCCCCAAGCAAGACGGGGGCGGGTGCCGGACCCAGCAGCACGTCGCTTGTTGCAGTTCTACTCGTCGGCGGGGGCTTGTACCTGTTCTCCATGATGCTGACGAAACGCGTGAACCGAAACTCCTTTCGCGTGGCTTCCATGGCGGCGTCGGTCATCTGGCGGAGTTGGAGTTCCTGTCTTCGCGCATTCTGCTGCTGCGCGTTCTCCTCCGCGTGGCCCGGCAGCAGCCCGCCGGGGCCCGACACCGAGAACAACGCACCACCGACTTCGCTGCCTGCAGTACCGTCCGCGCGCGGATCGCGGAGCCCGAAGTTGTGCAGCGGGTGCGCAAGTGGAGGCTGCTGCTGCACCAGTTGGTTTGGGGCTGTTGTTGCTTGCGCACCGAAACTCGACACTTCGGCCTGCCGCTCGGCCGAGGTGCCCTCGAGGCCGACGGCGGCCTTGCGAAACTGTACCGTGTTGCTGGAACTCGAAAACATCGCCCGCATGCGGGCCACCATCGCGTCCGAGTTTTGTGCGAGAGTTTGAGCAGGTGCATGCGGAGGTGGATTCGTTGGCTCCCCCGACATTTTCATCTCTTCAGTAGCCCTCCTGGTTTTCTCCGCACCCCCCGCAAACAGTCGCTGGCGGTCGCTCAGATTGACGTCCGCACCGCCTGTGCCGACCGCCGCTTTGCTGCTCAGCTGCAGTGCTCGCAACGCGACCACGACTGGGTGCTCCGGGACTGCGCTGCTGCTCTGCAAGGACGCCATCCGCTCCTTGTAAGGGTCGAAGTCACGGGGCACCTCCGGTAGTTTCTGGTCGCGTAGCCTGGCGTCGTCTGCACCCGCTGGCGGTTCTTCTTGTCGGTCAAAGTCGAGGAGTCCGCCGTCCACATACTCGTCGGGTACGCGCGACGGCTGCTGCTGCTCTTGTCGTAGCACTTCATCCGCCTCGAATTGCTCTGCACCGCCACGCGCGGCGGTCCTGCTCCCGCCCCTGCTCGAATGCGTCGGTCGGCCCTCGTCGCCGCGTCTCCACGCACCCCATTTCCCACTTCCTTTCAGTGCTTTTTGTCCTCCGCGTCGGTCATCCACGTGGTCTCTCCGATCCTTCTGCGCCGCATCGAAAATAGTGTCGCCGTCGTCTCGTAGTACGTGCCTCCTCCCGAAGTCCGTTTCTTGCCCGCCTTTGCCAAACCTGCGATCGCCCTCTCGCATACCGCGTGGTCCCCTACTTCCGGGGAAGCCCTCGTGCTCGTGCTGGTCCTCCAGCGCCAGTGCGGCTCCCCGCGGCAGGTACCCACCACCGTCGTCGTAGATGTTGCCGTCGTCGTCGTCCTCGCCAAGACCAACGGTAGGGTTCATCTCCAGAACTGCGGACCGCTGCAACCCTACGTAGTTGCTCCGCCCTTTCTTGCCCTTTCCTTTTCCTCTGCCATTCTGTCCAAAACCCTCCTTGTCCCAGGGGAGCGCCCGGGTCGACTCTTCCGCCGTGATCACTGCTAACCGATTTTTCGCGCGGAAATCTTCCAACGCCGCCGGGCCCCCGTCTCCTGCATTATCGAACCGCTCCAAGCTTCCAGTAGCCAGATTCCGATCCAGTTCCCCGCGATACCCCAACCCCTTGCAGTCGTTCTTCAAATTCCTGAAAAAAATCTCCAGTTGTTTTTCGTCCGACGGAACGAACTTAGAGCGACGAGCCTTCTCCGCGAGCTCTTGCAATTCTTTCTTCTTCGGCGGCTTCTTCTTCAGCTTAACACGCGTCACGTCGCGGTTCGTTTTCAGGACGTTCTCACTTTTCTCGCTTTCTTCAATTTTGTTCCCGACACCGGCGTCCCGGGGCGAGCGGAGTTCTGCAGACCGCTTCAACGTCGTCGAAGTAGCTCTACTGTTCCCCTGTGTGCCCCCTCTGCGAACAAGATCGGCATCTTCGCCGTTGGAATCTTCATCGTCATCTTCGTCGTAGTACGACCGCAGCCGAGTGTCAGCACGCCGTACCGAAGCGAGAGGAGAGCGATGCGGCTTACTCCCAAAACCGCCTGCTTTGCGACTGCCGATGACCGTCGAGCCCGAGCTGCTCGCTGGAACGTTGGAAGGCGCTCGCTCCCCGCCCGATTTCACAGCTGAAGATGGCGCAGCAACCGCACCCGCAAAGCCGATCCCAGCCAAAAGGCTCTGCAGAAGCGCGCCTTGGTCTCGCTGCTGTCGGGGCGATCGTATGTTTGGCCGACTCGGACCAAGAAGTTGTCGCCCCAACGTCTCGTTAATACTGCTACGCGCTGCTCCTGCCTGATCGATGTCTCCTTCAAAGTTGTCCGAAGGCAACTTTCCAGCGGCCGTTGCTTCCGCAGCTTCGTAAAAGCCGCGAGCACCGCTCGCGTCCCGCGACGCCCCCGCAGATCCAGCGGAACGGAAATCGCTTGCCCGTATTCCGCTCGCGATGTCGTCATCGTCAAGCAGGTCGCTGACAGTCCTTTGCTGAAACCTATTTGGTGCCGCAGTAGAGGAAGATGAGCCGATTGCGCCACCCTCAACATCATCGCCACCCGCTGCACCCCGTCCAGCACCGCGCCGCGAAGACGAAAACTTCTGCGGCTTAAAGCCCTCTTTGGTGTCGACAGAGTTGAAGTATCCTGCGGTGAATCCGCCAGTGAACGCCCCGTGAAAAACTGCCTCCCCCCGCGCCTTCGCGATCGAGCCATCCGGCCGGCGTGCAACGACACGGTTGCCCTGGAGCTGCTTCTGCGTCAACTTCTGGTGCTTGGCGGCGACCGTGTCATCGCGATCGAGCTCTTCAATGTCGATGTTACGGATGCGAGTTCCGAGGAACATCCTATCAAGAGAGAGGCCGCTCGGCACAAGGACGACCTACGACTTCTACGGACACTAGAATTGTGGCGTCTAAGGGCGGACTTTCGGTTTGTTTCGTATGAAAGTGGGATGTTGATGTTCCTGCAAGTGCAACTGTTACATTCATTGTTGCAATTACAATTCCAATACAGCCTTTGTGTTCGTGAAATAGTGCAAATAAAGATAGACTCATGCTGTATGGAAGAATGCAGAGACTCCTGCGTCGGTCGGATTCGGATTCGGAACATCCGGCTCTAGATCTTCACGAACGATCACGATCAAGATCGGGACACAAGCACTTCATCTTCACGCAGGAGCGACAGAGTTGCGCAGTATTGACTTTGCCTCCCCCGTCGTCGTCGTGTCATGTTACTGCTAGCCAAGTTGTAGATGTAGTTATTCATTTGGGAATTTACACCGGCATGCGCGATCGTTCGAGATTGCCATTGCCTCAGCGTTTACCTTACTATAGATATTATACGCAAAGTGCCAGCGTTGTTCAGCAAGATAAATATATCGCATTTCGTCCTTGTTTAGCTCTAACTGAAGCTGTTGCCATCGCTCACTTTAAAGTATCGGAATGGGGCCCATTTACGTTGACGAATCAATGAGTTGCAAATGCAATTTGCTGACTGAGGTCGCCAGCTGGAGCTACAAAGAAACAGTAGTGCGCGGCGCGGGGGTTAGTGGGCTTCGAAGCACGCGCGAGCTGTCTAGGTGATCAGTGGGAGGAGGAGTAGGAATAGCGCCGCCCCCTTTTAGCGTTCTTCCTCATCGCTGTCAGGTATCGTGATCACATTGCCGGAGCCTGCAGGAATTGGCGCCCCTGCATCTTCGTCACTGGACTCCAAGTCAACGACTTCGCCGGGGTCCAAGTCAAGAAATCCTCCTCCCGCTGCGCTAGTGCCTCGCGGTCCACGTCCAGTTGCGCCTCCTGCTTGTTCTGGAGCATCAAACGCTTGCTGCTGATGGTGGGAAGGGTGACGTTGAATCTGGTCTGAGCGGGCAGCAGGCAAAAAAGAAGCGGAAACCCCGCTCGCAGTGGAAGGCCGATCGCTCTCCAAGTCACTAACTTCGCTCAACAAGGAAACGCAATCCAAATCGGGGGGGTCCAATTCGATCGGCCCCGCGCCAGCGCCGCCAGAGTCGCCGAGAATGCGAGTGCGGGTCTGGTTCGAATTCGCCCCGTTGCCAATGTTCCAGGAACTGCTACTGCTGCCCGCACCGCCTCCGCCGCCTGCGGACGCCCTTCCACAATCGGCGACCGCCAATCCTCTCGCGCCACTCTTGTCAAGATGTCCGACCCCGCTGGCACGATCAACGCCATCAGCTGCGACGCCCCGAAAACACTCCCCGCAGCACAATGCCTTGCAGCGTGGACAGTGCGGCGCCTCTATTTCCCCGCGCGCTTTGATGTTCACCGCGCCCCCTTTTTTCTTTTCTCCGCCTAGTTTTACGTACAAGGAGTTGACGAAAATCTTTTGGACCAGCATCGCCGACCCCATCCCGTCATGCATGATGTGGCGCCTTTCTCGGGCCTTTTCCGTGAACGTCGGCAGCGTTCCGTGGTACAACGGCTGCGGGTTGCAGCTTGCGACGGACACGAGTGAAGCGCTGCCGCGGGTTCTGGGAAGATCGAAGTTGACCATGGCCGTAAACAGCCACCGGTGCCCCCAATTGAATTCCTCCCGCGGGGCGCGAGGACCTGTGCCGCTGGCAAGTTTTCCAGCTGCAAACGGATCGGACATCGGTCGCAGAAAAAAAATCTGCTCGAGCGTCCCGTCCTGCGACGCGTCGTTGTGCGGACCGACCGCATAGGAGTGGGTCTTTGTCTCGGCATGGGTACCCCCGAAATCGTCGTGGCCCCCGCCATCCTCCTTGTTGTCAATGAGTAGCCACGTCGCAAGCGGGTCCAGCGTCTGCATGATTTTGACGCGCGTCATTGCCTCCCGAGGCATCAGCCGCCTCGAGAGCCTCGCGACGCTTCGAGTATAGTCGGCGCAGATGCTGCCCGCGCTTTCGTCGGACGGCCGGTTTGTATTGTAGCGGAGTATGTCCCCCGACTGGAAGCCAGCCCTGTTATGCAAGAGCCCCAAGCCGCTCGGAACGTAAGCCCCGACCATCATCATCTGGCCCTCTGCTGTCTTCGAGTAACGGTTTTGCAGCAACGAGAAGCCCCGCGCCGCGCCGTTCCCTGGCGCAAGGTATCCAAGCGCAGCGAATTTCTGGCCCGCGGACTGTAGTGCGGCCACGTCGGACGCCAAGGTCGACGTCGATGCTGATCGAGCACTAGTAGCGGCGCCTCCGTTTTTCGTTCCGCAGTCAGCCTCATCAAATCTGTCCGAATACAAGGACGGCAGAAAGGGAGCCGGCTCCCGCTCGTCGCCGCTAGCGGCATCGTCTTCGAGATCTATCGCGCCACTCGGGCTGATGTACTCCTGGAGAAAGGGAAAGAAGTTGGCCTTCCACTGGAATTCGTCGCCGGCCAGCCCTGCCGGAAGATGCCGACTAGATAGACTGGACGACGACGAGCTAGATGATGACGAAGACGAAGAGGAATAGGAAAGACTTGCGCTAGAACTGGAAGAGGAGCGGCCACCCAGATCATCACTCAGCTGAAACAGGATCACAGCCGTCGCGTACGTCTTCACGTTCAAGTACTTCGCGAGGAACTCATGTGTCCAGCCAGTCGCCACCCAATCCACACGGACGTCGCTACCCGTCACCGGTGGCCCTGAAAAATCCCCGCTCTTTTTCGCCTCTCTCACTTTTTCGCGCACCTTCTGCCGTTCCCGCATGGTTTCCTCTATCGCTTTCATGGCCGCAGTATACTGCTCGAATGCTGCCGCGGGGTATCCCACGAGCAGCGGTCGAAACTGCGCCCAGATGTCGGGTCCGAAAAAATCTTCCATCGCATGCGGCGCCGCCTCCCGCAGCCCATCCATCACGATGCGACTGCTAACACGATCGTAGTAGCGGTGCGCCTTGTCTAGCTCCACAGGCTCGGGGAGCCGCCGAAAGACGGGGTCGTCATCTAAGGGCGCATATGTACGCCCACCAGCGTCCTCGATGTCGGGACCGTCCTCCGGCGTCTTGCAAGTCACGCCGAGCAACTGACTGCAGCGAAAAGTCTGCGGGTCGCGCTCGAGGCCGGCAGTTGTTTCCTTTGTGAGTTTTCTCCTCTTGGAACTCGTGCCGCTGCCGCCCGCCTTCTTCTGTTGTTCGTTGCGCACCGTCTTGCTGACCAAGTGCATGCAGTCGTGGAAGAGCAGGCGCGATTTTCGGCAGTCGATACAGCGAATGCGGAGGTGCGGCGGAATTTCCTTGGCAGGCGGCTCCGCTGCCGCGGCTCTTTTTTCGGACGCGACCCGTTTGTCTGTCATCTTCCTTGTGTCAGCGATCGATGTCCCGGCGGCGGCGTACAGAAGTACCTTCAGCAATATAAATGAGAATGAGTATGAGAAATCATTTTCCTCAGCTAGGTAGTATTACCTTCGTCGAAAGGAAGAATAAAAAGCTGAGTTTGAGTTTCTTTAGATCTACACTCACGCTTCGCTTGCTTTGAAGCCAAGCTCTGCCCGTGCAGCACATACTGGCACACGAATCGGCTGCAATGTCCAATAGCAACAAAAGTACCGAAAGGCGTTCACTCGAGCTCGAGCAGCTCGTGCCCTGGTTGCGACGGAATGGTTCTGATTTATCTTCTTCTTGGGACCGTTGTAGTTCACAATGAATTTAAATGCCGCGCAGACCGTGACCGCAGGAATCGGGATCGCACTCCATGTTCTTCGTCAAAAAAGCTCGCTGGTGGTCTGCACAAATTTTCGAAAGAAGCTGCGTAGCGCTTTCGCATAGGTCTGACGTACGTGGAGCAACCAAGTGCGTTTCTGCGACGCTGGTGCCGGAATGGTATGCCTACACTCATAATTCCAAAAGCAACGACTTCAAACAAGGAAGCTCCTGCATCTACTACATAAATATCTATCTCGAGCTCCGTCCGCGCTGCGTACTTCCAGCGTCTTCGTTGCGATGAAATTTTTATCGTGCGCCGGACGAGTCTGATATCAACCTCAACGGCTCCTGCGTACTCTACTTCTACGGTGTGTTTGGTAGTTTACCTCCAGGATCGCCTCCACCACGTCCACTTGCGAAATCCTACTACGTTCGTACCATCGTAAGTGCTGCCAATTTCCTTGTTGCATTTGCACCGTGATCATCTTAGAGGTGCCGGCGCCGGAAACGGAAAGGGAAAGCTTTTGATCATCCTACCTTGTCGCTGGTTTCCCAGCTCTTTTTTGTTCACGAGAAAGATCCGCCCATTGCCTGATGCGCAGGGCCACGTACTTAACCGTCGGGCTGGAACAAACAGCTTCGAAGAACGCATCGGGAACAGAACTGAACGTCAGGAAGAGTTCCCGCCCACGGCGAACACTAGCTTCCGGGTGAGATTCTTCATCTCCAGCATGCCCACCCGTTTTGGCCGCAACATGGTTTTAGTTCTACGGAATCTGTGCTCGAGTGAGTCTTTGTCGCTGATGTGGAATGGAAATCAGTTCTTTGTCGCCGTCCTTGAGTGTGTGAGCTTGGTAATCATGGTATTATCCTTCCACCAATCTCGTGGTCAGCATCGTAGATCTTCATAGCGTCAAGCGCCGGCCGCCTTTGCCAGCGCCAGCTTTCCATTGAGCTCTGCGTTCGTCCAGTCCTTTTCCGGATCGTGGAGGTGATCGTCAAAGTCAGCCACGTCGAAGTACTGCAGGCTCTGCGTTTTCTCCAGCAACCCGCTGCCACAAGACGCCTTTACCGAGGCCTCCGGGATCTGGACAAGCTCGCCTGAACGTAAGTAGTTGAAGTTGTCGCGTCTGTGGGGCTGGGGCATGCAAACGGTTTGAAGCTGAAGCTGAACTTGCAGTCAGCCTCAGCTCCAACAAATACTTCTCAAAGTCAGGCTACATGTGAATCAATGTATCTAGCTGCTCTAGGTGGTCTAGAGTACTATACGCATATGAGGTCTACCATTTCTCGAGCTCGCGGTGAATCCCCGGAACGCGAATGCCTCTTCCTCTAGTCTCGCCCCGTCTAGGATCCACACCGTCGATTGGTTGTTGTTTTGCGTGAACCGTTCGAAAATATTCCTGTAAATCGGGTACAGCTCCTTCGTTTTTGGCAGCAGCTCGTTCGCTACGTAGAGACCGCAAATCTCCAAGTCTTTAGACTGCGCATACACCTCCGTGGCGTGACAAGCCATTTTCAGCGTGGGCGACAGCGCGTGCGTGTGCGAAAAGGGAACTGACTCGTGGAACTTCATGCCGTCCTTGCCTGGAGCGCGACCGGTGGAAATTTATATTTAAAGCCACAACAAATCTTCACAATGACTTCGCGAGCGCAAGCATTCGATTGTATCTATGAAGAATTCAGAACTCAACAAATTCAAATTTGTTGGTACTATGAACCAACGGAATGGTAGATTGTGCAAGACGCAGCGGAAGGCACACAAAAAGTGACAGTCGGCGTTCGCACAGCCTAGTACCTTCTGCTCTCCCAAGTAGGAAGCCGCAGCAAGTTGAGCCGGAATTTCGGAGCGAGTGGTATACCGCGAGCGCGTAAGCGGGGTGCTCCCAGCTGTAGCTCTTTATCTTTCCCGACATTTTGATTTTTCAATTTCAGCCGTTTGTGTCAGTTTCGTTTCAACATAAATCGTTATCTTATATTATCTTGGTACGGTAGCGAGTGCCAGCTGGAGCCTTGGCCTATGTATGGCATAGGTCGAGTAGGAAAACAACATAAAATTCTTGCGACAAACCTCCTGGCTGAGGCTGGCGAAAGCGACTGCATCACCACGACGATACACGAAGGATCGGTCTCGAAGACTGAGCGCCTCGTAGGCGATGGCGCTGGCGAAAGTAGATTCACATTAATATAGAGCTTGATCTACCACGAGAGCACGGCGTGGATCTCTTGATGGCAACGAACTGGTGATCGATTCCTGATACAAGTTTCGACCCGATGCTCCTGAGGCAGAGATCTCCACAGAAGCCCGATCAGTTTGCTTGCAGCTTTTTCCGAGTTGAATGCCAGAAAACGCGCGACACCGGCCACTTGTTCTCGGCCTGCTTCCATCTCGTCTCATCGCAGACAATGATTTCCGATGGAGGTCGCAAATAATTCGAATCAATTGGAAATTTATCCCGCGATCTCTTTCCCAGAATCACTCGGACTGCTAGAGCTAGAGGTCGCGACTGGGACACCGCGCTGCACTGTATGCGTTCATTGTAAAAAAGGTAAGCCACTGCTTCACTAAGTCGTGAGTACCTGGTGGCCGGAGACAGGGTAAAACACTCGCTGTTCGTTGATAAAAGTCGTAAGTGTTCATTTTTGACGTCTCTTCCTATTCCTCCTCCAAGTTTCGTCCGTAAAAAAATTTCGCCGCTCCCGAATGCACGGCGAAGTTTGTGGTCCGACTTGGTCCGCAAAAATCGCCTTCCATGTTTCTTGTAGTGTGTGTTAGTTCCTTTTTCAAAAACAAAAAGAAACAGCACACGCTACAAGTTACAAAGACCTTTTGTTGATGGATTACACATGCCACTCCGGGAGTCTACTTTGGCCTCCAACAATCCGATTTATTTTCATCATCACAAAGACGATCAGAGTGCGTCCGCGACGTCCGCAGACGGGCGAGGCTGGTTGTCGTCGATTCGGCTGTCGCTGTCCGCCTCGTCGAAACAGGCGAAATTCCCATTTTCGTTGCATCGGTCGCTTGTTGCATCTCCGGAAGACGTCGAGGACAACATCGAACTTGTTTTCGTTCCCACCTGCGCATCTGCAGCTTCACGGTCGTCTTCTTGTGTGCAGTTGTCGTTGTCGTTCCAGCCCCCGCTGCTCGTCCCGTTCCCGCCGGTGTTCCAGTCGTATGACGGCCCATTGTTGTTCCAGTCGCTCACGTTCAGGCTGTCGTTGTTGTACTGGTGGAGGTTGGCGAAGGGCGACACGTAGTTTCTGTTGTACTCCGACAGGTTTTCCACCGCCATTACCTGCTCAAGCTGCGCCAGCTCGTCCGGAAAGGAAACGCGACAGGCCTTCTTCCTGCTCGAGCTCGTGCCGCCCCTCCTCCCAAAGGGCTGCCCGCGTCGCTGGCCGCGCCTCCGAAGGCTCGCTGCTTTGTTTTTGCGGGGATCACTCCGTCCGCATTCGCCGCCCGCCACGTGATCGGGCTCGGGTTGCTTGTTAGGAGGACCTTCTTCGGCAAGACCACTTGCATGTGCCGATGCTTCCTGCTTTCGCGGCTCTCCGCCGGGGTTAAAAATACGGGCAGCCTCAGAATCACCGTTGCCACTTTGCCCGCCCGGCTCTCTATCTGTGCATCCACCAATGGCTGCTCCCCCGCCGCCAGAAGTTTCGTAGGATGAAAAGTCGCTGTCGCACACCGAATCACCGTCCTCTTCATCCTCGGTAATGATCACCGTGCATTCTGCCTCGCGCGCCCCCTCGGGCGGCATCTGCAGCTCCAGCTTCTGTGCGACCCCCGTCTTGTTTACCGCTGTGTTCCACTGTATGAGGCTGTCGTGCGCGTAAATGTCGAAATCGGCATACTGCTCGCTGCCGGGTCCCTCGCAGAGCTGCTGCACCAAAGTCCCGCGGTCCGAAGGGAAATAGTTCTCCACGTCTTGTACCTGCTCCTCCCCCGCGGGGCGCGTCGCTGCATTGCCGTCGTGGAGGCCGTTGCCGCACGCGAGGTCGTCCGAGGAAGAGGAGGATTCCGGATCGTTGTCGTTGTCGTTCAGCTTAGTCTTAGGACAAGGACCTCGTCCACTCTGGGAGTTATTGTTACACGCGGACGAAGAGCAAGATGCTCCAGCAGATAGTGCCGCGCTGTTGTACGGCTCTCCCGAGCGCCCGGGGGGTCCGCTATTGCTCACTGCTGGTTGGGCCGTGCTATTCAGTCGCCCGACTTCGCCCAGGTTTAGCGCTTTCAGCGACTGCATCAGCACGTCCATCTGAAACGGATCGAGGTTGAGCTGCTGGAGCTGTTGAAGACCGCCGTGTTGAAACAACTGCTCGGCGAGAGAAATACCACCATGCTGGTTTCCCTCCTGAAACGGCGCTGCAAACTGCTGGCACTGGTGCTGCCCCCCGTGGCCGTGCTGATGAAATTTTTGCGGCGGCTGCATCTCCTGAGTATGGGGTTGCGGATAATTTCCACCGAAGCCGCTTGCTCCCCCAGCGTTGCCCGGCCCAAACTGCGGCTGCTGGGGGAATCCGAAAGCAGGACCACCATCGTTGCTCGCCAGGCCACCCATCGCCCCGCCCGACTGGCACTGGCCCAGGCCGCTGCACATCCGCGCCACCTCGCGTACCTCCAGCTCTCGCTCCAAGTGCTTTTCGAACTCGCGCGCACCCTCCGCCGTACTCTGAAATGTTGACGACTCCGCCTGGTGCAGAAATTGAGCTGCGCACTGCCGCACGGCTTGGACTCCAGTCGCCGGTCGTAGTCGTGCGCAACCTTCGTCTTGATGATCTTCATCTGCCGCACAAAGTGAAAAAGGAAGCTGCTCGAGGGTGGTGGCTAGCAATTTCGCGCGCCTGCTCAGCAGCTGCTTCACGTTGGCTTTCTCGTCGTCGGTCAAGGCGACCACCATGGGCGCACGGGTACTTGCAGGGTCATCTTCGTCCCCGTCAGAGCCTGCTGACGTCGACGACGCCACACTCTTTAGCGCTTTCAGCTGCGCAAAGTGCGCCTCGAACGTCTCCCGCAGAGCCTGGGTGCTGGACAAGGAGATAAAACCCTCTGCGCAAAGCTCCTCCTCATCGTACTCTAGCGCGTCTTCCACCATCGAACCCGCATTGCTGTGGCCGTTTCCCGCACCAATATTTTTATGCGGACGAGGACGAAAATCACTGCCACAGCGGACCCCGACAACTCCTGCAGACGAAAAAGCACTTGCGACAGCACTACCAGTACAACTGGACGGCCCCAGCTTCACCACTGGGCGACGGAACGTTTGGCTGGGTAGCCCCACAGCCACGTCTTCACGCTGATCACGCTCTTCCTCGAGGTTTCCTCCGCCGGAGGTTGAGGTGGAGGAGCTCGAGCCCGTAGACGAGCTCGATTCTTCGGACAGCGCGTCGGAACTGTCGCTGTTCCCACGATGTCCCCGGCAAAGGGTGGACACGTCGACATCGTTCGGGGAAAGGGCGGCTCCTGGACTCGCCGCCGCGCTCGAGGTCGACGCGGTGGTCGTCTCAGTCGTACTCGGGGAGCCCGCTGTGCTGAAGCTCTTGCTGTTCTTGAGGTTGGGGTTGGTTTTGGCGTTGGTGCTGCAGCTGTCACCAGAAGCGGATCCAGATTGTGGTCCAGCCGCATTGTTTTGAAGAGGCTGGCCATTTTCGTCGGAGAGCCCGGCTTCGTCGACCATTGTCGTCCGAGAACGCGCTGCGGGAGAAGATACTGCTCCTTTCAGACGTAGCGCGAAGGGTTTGGATGGCGGTGGAGTCGTGACTTTTATTCTGTTGGGATCGTTTGGAGCCGATTCTCGCACCAGCTGGAGTGTTGTCGTGGACGGCGCACGGCTCGCGGCAGTAGGTTTCCCAGGTCGGTCGGCAGCAGGCAATTCGCGGGCGCAAATGCAGCCCATTTTAGAAGTACTACGAGAGCTACCAGGGGAAGGGGATCTCCCGCGAGCTACCGCAGTAGATCCCGGCTTCGTTAGCTCTGGTGCCGGCCATCGATCGCTGCGCGTTCGCAATACAAGATGAATGTCCTCGTTCTGATACAGGAGC
>RXOD01004948.1:0-16965 GCA_005223375.1 Amoebophrya sp. AT5.2
CGGCCACGACCGGCCGACGCCGACGCCGAGCGAGCGCAGGATCTAGAGGAGCCTACTAGAAGAGAACCTACCAAAGAGCCTACGACCAACGAGCCTCAGCCTACCAAAGAGCCTAGTAAGGAGTCTACTGAAGAGATGAATCCGTGGGATGCGCTGCGCGCGGCGCACCAGGCAGTCGGCAGAGGGGAGGGCAGTCGGGACGGATGTTCCGCGTCCGACGGAAGTTGTCCGGCAGCCACACCGAGCACGCAAACAGGGAGCGCACAACCGTCGCCGGTCGAGGAACCGGTGGTCGAGCCCTCGCCCGCCTTGTCGGCGGTGAAGATGTGGCAGCAGAAGTCCGTGGCGCTGGAGATCGAAAACGAAGCACTGCGGAGGGAGGTGGAGTACTTGAAGAAACGGCTCCTCGCCGTCCTGCGCGCGGCGAGTCAGGAGTGACCTCCCAGTGCAGCTACAGTAGTGGATTTCCGATTAACTTTTGAAAAAATGTCCTCGTCATCAAACAGCGAAACGACGGCTTTTACGGAAGAAGAACGAGCAAACATCAGACACCAGATGATGTTTTTTTCAACAGCAGTCCAGGACGAAGTTTCTTTTTTCACAGCACTCTCCGCGGATCGGAGGAGATAGTGAGGAATCCAGGAAATCCTAAGGAATCCGGAGTAGATGCCGGATCACGAAAATCAAAATGAAGATCCTATGATACGAGGTCTGCGGTATGAAGGTGCTGTCGTTCTCGTAGTCCTAGTCCTAGTCGTACTCCATGACTATTAGATCAGAAACCGGAGTACGTCGTCAGGCACAGGAGCAGAAAGAGATCCGAGCACGTGAACAAATAGACCGGCATGGATCCGCAAATCACCTCCGATTCATTTCGATCAAAGAATTTTATATCTTTCTATAATGCCTCACATTTACATGGATGCAGTACTCTACTCACTCTACTCATTCTTATCCTGAGTGATGCATCCGACCACTTTTATCAGGT
The DNA here is from genome assembly GCA_005223375.1 of Amoebophrya sp. AT5.2. Taxonomy (NCBI): domain Eukaryota; class Dinophyceae; order Syndiniales; family Amoebophryaceae; genus Amoebophrya; species Amoebophrya sp. AT5.2. The sequence continues at coordinate 989 of RXOD01004948.1, forward strand.
TCGTTCGTTGAGCAGCACCACATGTGCTCGGGCGCAGCTTGTTTTGTGACTTGGTTAACTTCTACCCATAATGAATCGACTGGCACTACTGGTACCTGCTAAACCTATCGACCATACTACCTAGGTTCGCGATGTCGATTTCATCGATGGACCACGACATGGAGGGACGAGCACACTCACCAGCGCCAGAAATGCGGAAGCGGGCCCCCGGCGTGCCTCGCAGTCAGAAGAAGTGGCTGAAGCGCGCTCGCGAGGGTGAGCAGAGGGCGAAGCGGAAGCGCGCGAAGAGATCCGGTGCCGCGGCCGCGACGGCGAGTGCTGGCACCACGGCCGTGGTGGACGCCGCGGCACCGGCGCCAAGCTGTGGCCCGCCCGCCCGACGTTCTCCTGACCCCGTCTCCTCCAAAGAACACGAGCAGACGAAGACCACCGGTCAAACCCAAACCCAAACCCAAAGACCACCCAAACTGAAGTTGAGAATCGTGATCAACTGCAGCTTCTGCGAGCGGATGAGTTTGAAGGAGGTGATCAGTTTGAGGAAGCAGATCGAACTCTCCGCCGCCGCGCTCAGAAAAAACCAGACTCCAACGACTCTGCACCTCACCTCGTTCGATCCGGACACGAACTGGTTCGCCGCCGCCTGGGTCGCCGTGCGGGACCACTTCGCCTCGTCCTCGGATGGCGGCGCGGACGAGATGAAATCATCTGCCCTGGAGCACAAACTGCACCAGATCCTCTTCACGACGAGGACATCCGAAGGTGATCGGGAAGCAAGTAGTTCTTCGATCAGAGGTTCTGCGGTCAGAAGTGCGTGTGCAGGGTCCTCTCGGAAAACGACCACCGAGGACGCTCCTGCGCCAGACAGAACCGAGCAGCTGTTTCAGAACCGAGCCAACCTCGCAGGCATTTTCCGCTCGCTGGCGCTCGAGAAGTGGGGGGTCAAACTGCACAAAGAGGGGTACTGGGAAGTGGAGGACTGGGACAACCCTTCCTTACCTTCGTCTCCGTCTACTTTCCCCGCCCAGGAAGCAGTAAAGTCGCGCGAAAAGGCTGACATCGTGGTGCTCAGCCCCGACGCCGAGGAGCCGCTGCTGCGCCTACTTACGGAGCATCGGAGGGTGCAGAGTTGCGAGAATAGTAGACAAGCGCAAGCCGCTTCTAGTGTTAATACACTAAAGGAAACGGAAACCGCAACGGAGCAGGAGCAGCTCCAGGAGCAGGGGAACAAGCAGGCGGCAGGGGTAGTTCTTGCGGCCGACGTCGAGTCTCCAGCCGTGGAAGTACGCCAACAACTGGCCGCACGGGACGCAAGAGAGCTCCTAGACGAGCAGCACACGGCTCCGATCTTTGTGTTGGGCGGGTTGGTGGACCGCACGGTGCGAAAAAACCAGACGCTGGACCAGGCGAAGGAGGTCGGCCTCGGTATGACGTTGAACGGTAACGGTAAAAATACTGAGAATAATACTCGTCTCTCCTGTCGTCGGCTTCCGATCAAGGAGTTTGCGCCGAAAGGGTGCGGGAAAATCCTGAACATCGACACGGTGGTGAAGATGCTCTTGCTCAAGGCGGGAATGGAGACGGGAGAGGGGGATGGAGACGGGGATCAATGGAGTGCAGTGTTTGACCAAACGCTGTCGAGCAGGTTCCTGTTGAAAAAATAAAAATCGAGTTGACAGTCTAGCACAGAAAGATCGATCAACGGGAGGTGGCCGCTCGTCCACTTAGGTTTCTGTGAGCCGCGACGACTACGAATACGAATAAAAGCGAAGATGAAGAAGAAGATGAAGCACTTTCTTATACTTGAAAAAGGGTCTGAGGCTGACTCGTTCGCCCCGAGGTTTACGGCTGGCATCTTGCATGTGGATTCCAAAGTACACGCTGTACAGCGTCTGTGTTATATGCTTCAGCTTTGCGAGGGCGACGCGGACGAGCAGCTGACGAGCTTCAATTTATTAGCATACTAAGTACCTACTACGCTCAGGACAGGTGGAGAGACAGACTGGGAGAGAAAGACGTAGAGGAGGACAGGAGGGAAGACTGCTCTACTTTTTCCCAGCACCACGCCCGGTGTTAACACGCTAAAGACGAAGTGGCACGACAGCCTCTCGGCGATCGTGATACTGTTCCGGATTCTGCTGTGGTCCTTACCATCGATAATTAAAAACCTCCAAAATGATCATGAATCGACAGTTGTTTTCCTGTGTATCGAAGATGAGCCAGCAGCCGACCCAGCTCTGATACTAGGGCTCCATCGCTTCGGTCGGGACTCGGGAAGAATGCTGCGCCAATCCTCGATTCTGTGCGGCAAGAGCCTCCGCGTCGGCGGGGGTGGCGCCAGCATCTGCGTCGCGCCCCGCCTGCTGGGCGCTGCTTCTACTACTTCGCAGGGAAGGAGATGCGTTTCGACATTCGATGTTTCCGCGGACCGCTCCACCAGCCTTCGCACTTCTCCTGCTCCTCCAGAACACGGTGACAGGACCTCCCCGGCCCTCGAACGTATCCCCTCTGCGAGGAGGTCATCTTTTCGGGGAGCGAGCTCCGGGAGAACTACAGCATCCTCCATGGCGCTCAGGCAGATGCTCATCTCGTCGCGGACGAGGACGTCGGGGACGCTGCTGCGGGCGTCGCGCCCGTTGTTAAGCCACTGGACGAGCTGCTAGTCCTAGCTAAATAAAGTTGCACGATGTCTTCACATCTTATTTCGATCGACTATATCGAACGAGAGGCCGCGTAAGACTCAGACTTGCGAGAACCGATAGCCGATCCGCCGGATCGATCCAGAAGATCGACTTGCTCGTTGATGTAGAGACATCTATCACTAGGCATCCACCTTCCATCTTCGCTAGCTCTCGTCCGATGGATCCCCATCTTCACGTTTGCACGGGAGCAAGGCGATGCTGCCGGGAGGGAGCATGATGGAGGGGCACATCTACGACGACCTGATGCCCGCGGACCACGATTTGAAGGGCTACCACAAGATCGGCTACAAGGTCTACCTCAAAGACGGCATGAACAGCAAGGGACGTACTGTATCATTGCTGTTCACATAGTCGTTGTCCTTGTCCTCTTCTTGCTTTTTATTACTTCGCAACTACTGTTTCTACAGCCTGGTCGATGTACTCGATGCGGCTGCGGGAGTGCCAGCAGATGTTCTGGAAGGGCTTCTACACCGACCCCTTCATCATGGACTGGGGCTTCACAAACAACTACAAATACTAGTACTTCTTTCTTTACGAAGATGTGTGTCGTACTTCTACGTTTTTTACGTTTGGCTTTGGATCTTCTCTTGGTTTGGTCTTGATGTTCTCCAACACAGCTTGGTGAGCCCTGCGATGTACGCGCCGGTGTACATCTACATTGATAAAAAGTCACTCGTCTATGTACTCACTCTGTCGGAGGTACTACTAGGACATCGATCTGCGAAGAACATCAACATCGATTGATTCGATCAGCCTGCTGAACCCTGCGATGTACGCGCCGGTGCACCTGACGTTTGTTTTGTACGTGTGGTGTGTCATGATGGCCCTGTCCGAGATTGCGCTGTGTCCGGACGTCCAGGTCATGCGGAGGCAGGAACGGTATGCCTATCATTTTCATTTTTCTTCAAGTTCAACTTCAAACTAGCTAGAATAGAATTACAGATCACACAGGTGGAGAGGATTTATTATGCTGGGGGCGGCGGCCTCGCGCCCGCGTTCGCGAGCCGCGGAGACTTTCTCATTTTGCTTCCCAGCAAAGAATTCGTGAGCGATGATGACACCCAATTAATTTATATTTGGTGAATCTTCATCACCTGCGGCTCACTTCCTTGTGTCGGAGGAGGAGCATCAATCGAATCTTCGCTCCGAATCGCTGCCAGGTACCACTCCAAGCCGGACTGCTTTCGGCTGCACTCGTACGCGATTCCGTACTTCAACCACCGCCTCCGCAATATCGTTAAGGGGACGAAAAAACCCACTGTGTTTCGTTTGGTCTCGTCGTATTTCTTCGTGCCATTCGAAGATGCCGATGATGCATACTGCCGCGAGGGAGGGAGCAGTAGTTGCTGTCGGTGGACAATAAAGCGACAGCCAGGGGGCGTAGAGTAAATCGTCGCTGAGAGGTCTGTTTCGTCTCGTCGGTGGTCTCGTCAACAGCAGCCAAATATTCAGCCATCTGCCAGAGAAAACTTTAAGTGGGTTTTTCGCCTCTCTAATATCATGCGCAAGTACCGATGGGTGTTCATCCAGAACGAACCCGATTGGAACGACTACTGCTACTCCGGCATGCGCCCCGACGGCGTCCAGGGCCACCACGTGCCGTGGGTACTTTTTATTACTAGCCTCTTCTTTAACTTGAAGTGCAGGCCTTCGACTTTGCCCGTGCGGCGGCCTCGCGATTTATGGCCACACCTACGCTTTCTCGGGGAAAAAGGTACGACCCGCGCTTGCTCGGAAAAAAACATATGAATCAATGGCAATGGCATCTTCAAGATCAACTGTTGATCATCAACATGTACAAACATAGGTTCGCAACTCGCTGAACTATGTTTCGTACAAGTACTACGAGGAAGACCCCCTGGCCACGTCGTGCAGCCACATCAACTTTGAGCGGATTCACCACAACCTTATGATTTGGACCCCGACCCGCTGGTAAGTACTACAAGATCGATCCAGCCGGAGCGCTGGCTCGAGGACGGTGGTGCTAGGGCTCATGAAATTGAATTCGATTTCGAAACCTTCAGCGAGCAGGGGCAGCTAGGGGGTGATAAAAGGGGGCGCCTTCTAGGGTGGCGATTATCTGTTGCCAGCTATATTAGGGTCGTGCAGCAGGAAAACGAGAAGTGCCAGTCCTGCGATCCTTACTGTACTCTTACCAGCTGGCGCCACCATAAACCTGAACTACAAGATCCAGGAGCGGTGGCTCGAGGAAGGCGAGACCATGCCCGAATTTCAAACCGGACCCCAGTACGCCGCCTCGGAGGGAGGAGGAGATTAGAAAGAAAGAACCAGAGATACTGTCAACGCGAGGCACGGGCGAAGATGAATTATACTGGGAGTAAAATACATGTCAGAAGAAGAAAAAAAGCCAGAAAGCACCTCATCGCGGGATTTGCGTTTGCCCGCAATGCGGGCAAACGCAAAAGCCGGCGCTTTCGCAGCTCGTCGAAAGGGCTATGAGCGGGGTCCTTCATTTCTTTCCGAAAATCCATCGGGATAAACTCTAGTACGTAGGTGAAACGGGAGGATTGGGTAGTTGGAGCCGGGCTCAAGAACAAGTTAGTCTTAGTGCGGTCCTCTGCTATAACTTGGCCACTCCTCATCTACCACTACCTCTTGAACAGTGCTACTAATATTTACAGTGCGCTCTTCGGGTTCCCGTTCCGGTTCGGAATCGGATGATCGATTCGATAAATATGAATTTATTTTTGCTGTATTCCGGGGGCCCTGTAGTACCTGTTGACACTCGGGCTTCCTCTAAGGAGAGGGCGGAGCAGCGGAGGATGATGACGAGTGATTCTGCTTGATCGACGACGCGTACAACCTGTACAACGAGGCGACGGAATTGCGGAGACGGCTATCATCCATGCCCTCCGACGGGGCCGATATCTTCCATATCGCGGCTATTCAGTGTCTGGGACCTGCTCAGTACGCCTTTTCGGAGGCGAAGGGGGAGAGGCGATCAGCTAGAGGTACTGCAGCTGGAGAGCTATCTCTATCTCCCGAGATCCATCTTCCTCTTCGCGCAGCAATGGTCCGGAGGTCTTCAGCTACGGAGCGAAGAAGAAGATCGGCATTGCTGCGCGCGATGGGCACCGATACCAGGTCGATGGGTTCTCCTAATCGGATAGAAGTAGTATGCTGTTTTCGAAGAGACGAAGACGGCTAAAAAAATCCGAAAGTGCGCGATGTAGCCATCACGCACACGGGATAAAGGCTGCGCCGATCATCAAAGATCGGCCATCGGCGATGTTCCTCGCCGCCGTTTGTGTTGATCGAGAGAGAGAGCTGGAGCAGAGTTGGACACGTATAAGTAAAACTGCACGAGGGCGGGGCGGTGGAGCAAAAACTTGCCGGGGTAGGAACAGAATAACACGAAAACAAGGAAGTCGAAGAGAAAGATGATCAAAATGGCAAGGGAATGGGGGCTGTCGAGACAAAATAGTTCTACGGTCTTGCGAACGTTAAAGGTAGACAGGAGAACGCAATGCACTATCACGACCGACAGAAAGATCATATCATTTTTACTTGAAATTAAGCATCTTCACGAGTTGTTGCACCTTGTCTGTTTTCCTCGATTGAGGGATCGAAAATCGCGACGATGACCGTGATTCAGTCGCAGATCCACAATCTGCCGCCGTCCTACCACTACACCTCGTCCAATCTGGCGGGTGCGAGCAGGAGCAATCAGGCGAGCATGAATCAGCTGCCGCATCAAGCGAGCCCGCCCACCCTCACTTCTTCTGTCGCTTCCCTGACGTCCACGAGGGGCCGCAGTGCGGCGCACCACCTCCAAGACCACGACCAGCATTTGGGCGGCGCTCCCAACTACGCCTACGGGGGCAGTTCGAGCACCACAACTCGCGAGTATTGTAACAACTACCCACCGGCCGCGCAAGAATTATCGGCTGAGATGAACCTCCAGGAGCAGCAGCAACCCAAGTCCTACAACGCCGAGCGAGTCATCGGTAGGACCACACCAAGGCAGAAGTAAGACCCAAAGAACGTTTTTTAGAAGAATATCCGGGCTTCTGGTGCCGAGCGTTGCCATCAACGATCCCCAGCTACAGAAGTATTGTACTTCGACCTCAATCTTTACTTTGGAGGTAGCTCGGACGAGGATGTCCTCCTAAAAAGAGATAGGGGGTCGGTCTCGGTCCTCGTGGGTGCGACCTTGCGTAGTGCTCGAGATCGAACCTTGGATTCTGCTTAATATCGAACAAGCATTAATGAATCAATTCCAATTCCTTCGCTTCTTTGGGTTTATTCTTCTCTGGTTTCTGAAGGAGAGGAAACGGGTCTTTCGGGATCGTCTACATGGCGGAGGTTTTGCCGGATAAGAGCTACGTGGCCATCAAGAAGGTGTTTCAGGACAAGCGGTACCGAAACCGCGAGCTGCACATTTAAGGAGGCGAGTGCAACTACGCAAACCCAGTGTCTATCGTTAAATGTGCAGCTCGCGGCTCCGGTACCGCTTGTCATGAAATTTCAGGACAAGCGGTACCGGAACCGCGAACTGCACATTTAAGGAGGCGAGTGCAAATACCCAAAGAACCCATTAAAGATTCTCTTCGGTGCGACCACGCGTGTGGCTCGCTATTCTCTTGCATTAGAATTGATGTCTTCCCATTTAAGTAATTTTTCTGGCACTGTCTTGTGTTTGGTCCCGTATTGGATCTCCTGGCATGGTCGTGGAGCTGAGGAGATCAAATACGGGACAAAGCCGCGGGGAGCTTTCAGCTAGAGAGCATAGGCAGATGAAAACCGCGACGGCCGTGCTGCAGCAAAAATGCGACGCCCAGACGCTTGAGTGGTCTCCGGTACAGTAGTATGCTTTTCTCTGGTACTGGTAGTAGCAACTAATGGGTTCGTTTTGCTTTTGCACCCCTGTAACACAGCCTCCAGGAACTGCAGAACCAAGCCCGCTTCGACAACGGGTTCCACCACCCGAACATCATCAAGCTCAACTCCCCCTTTCACACGCAGGTAACCTTTCTCATTTTCGCTGCCGAACATCCCGCCACCGATAGACTTCTATTAAACGTCTCTGATATTTAGTTACGTCCTTCCCCTTCGGGATCGGCATCGGGGCGCGGGGAAATTATAAAATTGAGATCTTGACTCGAACGCACTGTGAAGGGCTGCCGTCCGGACGAGCTGTTTCTAAACTTGGTGATGGAGTACGTGCCGGACACGCTGTACAACGTGACGAAGCATTTGAGGGGCCAGAGCGGCACCGGCCAGCTTCCCGAGTACTTCCTCATGCTGTACACCTACCAACTCCTCCGCGCGCTGGCGCATATGGGAGGAACTCACTCGCACTCACCTATACTGCCCCACAGCAGCAGCCAGCCGAGCTCAAGAAGAAACATAATCGGATCATGGAGAGTTAGTTTATAGTACATTAGTTTGCCTATTCGTGTTCGGCCGCCCTACTAGAACTAGGCCGCCTGGCACCCGCTGGGTAGACCACGACGAGGCCAGGATGATCTCGCAAAACCGTAGATGGTGATCAACAGATGATTTTCGTTGGGTGCGTGGCGTGGTAGAGCGACTGGACTCTGTCTGTGAGCAGGCACTGACCAAGACCATATTTTTTTTTTGTTATACGAACGAGTGAGTGTAAGAATGTATAAGTACGAGTAGCTGCAGTGGTGCTTTGTTTTTGGGTTTTTTACTCCGCATTTGAAGGGCCTGGACATCATGCACCGGGACATCAAGCCCCAGAACCTGTTGGTGGACATGGAGCGGCACCACATCCTCAAGCTCTGCGACTTCGGCTCCGCCAAGAAGGTCGACCAAAAAGTGCCCAGCGTGCAGTACATATGCAGCAGGTAGTAGTAGATCCATCGATGGATTGATTTTATATTCGAAATCGAATATCTCTATCCGCATCCGATACAATTGAATTAGGTACTACCGTTCGCCGGAGCTGATCTTCGGGAGCGAGACATACGACTGCGCCATCGACGTTTGGTCCGCCGGCTGCGTAATGGGCGAACTGATGAACAACGGGGCGCCTATTTTCCCCGGCCAGACCGGCACTGATTATCAGCGGCGACGAGAAAGTAAGTAGATAAGTACTTACATACTTCCGCCCCGTCGTCCCCTGAGCGGCCCGAGTCCATCCGATAGGGTTTTCGAGCTACTAGAATGTAGCGACCGCGCAAGATGAGGGCGGGGCTCGCTGGTTGTATTTCCGATGTGGGCTTCCAGCCGCCAATCGTCCCAGGAAAGAACAGCGGCGACGTGGTCGGGGACCATTCGGGTCATGTTGTTTGACTGGACAAATTGATGCCTGCGGGAAGGTTTCTCCCGGTGCTTGGGTACGAATGATGTGAGGCAGAGAGGCGCCAAATGGCCTGATATGGGAGTAAGAATAGGTTTGTTTCTTTCTCCTCGCTCGCCCTTTTCGCTTCATACTGCCCAGTTGGTGGAGATCATCAAAGTGGTGGGCACGCCTGAGCCCGAGGATATCGAGGATATCGTGGGAAGGAATACCTCGATGGCGAAGAAATACCACCACTTCCGCTTCCGGAAAGTGCACCCGAGATGGATCGGTGATATCATGCCGCCGCATCTACGGTATAAATTCTGTAGTAGTATCGACAAAGAAATATAAATTCAAAATCTACTTCGCATCAAGAGTCAAGAATGATTAGATTGCATGTTCATCGATGCTCAGCAACCCGCGGCGGCTGCCGGAACACTACGAGCTGGCTTTCGGCGTGTTGACGCGGATGCTGGTATTGAGTCCGCGGAAGCGGGTGGGGCCGGTGGAGGCGCTGGCGGATCCCTACTTCGATCGCCTCCGAAAGCACGGCTTTCACGAGTGGAAGAAAGGCGTCTCGTTAAGGGCTGAAAAAAGTCAGGCTTAGGCCCAGGGGTAGGCGGTTTTCTGACAGGGTCTGACAGCCTCCCCTTCTTCAGCCGAGAGTAGTGCACTAGGATCGGCAGTAGGTAGTTCTCCGCTGACGTATATTATAAGTTTTTTTATGCCCTTGCCCCCCCGCTCAGCAGTCTTTTCTTATGCCCCCCCCATCGGACCAGCAGAAGGCTGTGGTGCCCAATGTTGTCTGATAAACCCTCGTTTAACCCACGTGTTGCTGGGTGCTGAGCATGAAGACCGATCGAAGGACGACAGAGGGGATCCGATTTATACGACTAGTAAGCCGAAACCTGAAGCACGACCTGGATTTTTTCATAGCCTCTAATCTCGATCGCCCCGCCGAGAGAGCTCTGCAAATTCACTACCGCGGAGAAAAGAACCATGCACACCCAGGAAATACGAACCACCCTGCTCGGGGGCGCGGTCGGGGGAGGAGGGAGCTGAGCTATAGGGATATCGTTGTACGTTCTTCCTGGTGTTCCTGCGGCCTTTGAAGACGGTCTAGCGAAGGGGAAGGCTACAAGAGGCTCATTTCGCTCGAGGTGCTACTTTCCGCGGAGGAGCTTCGTCATCTGGCGGCGGTGGGGCAAATCGCCTGGTGGAGGGGGCGAATCCATCGTCTGCAAGCATGCCATGGCGGCGCGTGCCGCCGCGGTGGCGTCGGAGACAGCAGAGACATCGCGATCTCGATTCCTAGCCTTGCAGCCCCTGAGACGAAGTCGAAATCAAATGATCCATGCCGCGCACGCGCATTGATAGATTTGGGGACCTTCGTCATCAGTTCAGGCAGAAAGTGCAACCACGCGAGCAGGAGGGGGAAAAAAACAAAAAACCAACAAAAAAAGACTGACAAAGCAGATGAGATGACTTCTACTTCGCTTCTTCGAAGTTTTTCCAGTAGAATTCATCAGCATCTGCAGTGCTCGGTTCCAGCTGGATGCTTATCCGATTCCGATGTAGCTAGAAGCTGCTGGGTTTTCGTTCTCCGTGGTCGCACCTCCAAGATCATCGAGCCGAGTGCAGGTTGAAAAAATAACAGCCCACCTGCCTCGCCAATTTTTTATTTTTTTTAGATCGAGGCTACATGTCACGGAGCTGCTCCCGTGAGACATCATAGTTCGGTTCTCGTGCCTGCGTGTAGTCAGTGTCAGTCGATCCCGAAAACTGGTCGTGATGGCGATGATAGATGAGTAAACACAGAGCTGCGCCGGTCGACACCCAGCTGAGTTCGTGACCTTTGATCCCCAGCATCTATTGTATCTGTCGTGTGCTAATTCTGATTTCTCAGTCAGTCCGTCGTGCTTACTAGTGTTAGTATGAACATCGCTCGACAATGGTTAAATCAATGTATCTCCACGTATTTTTCTTTATGACATGACAAGCTGCTTTTTGATCCTACAACATTTGCATCGCTGTAGCAGCTCGGATCGAATTCGAATACGAATAATGCGAGGCCACTTGGTGCGGGCTGCCAGCACACCCCGAACTTGAGAACGCGCGCAAAGCAACTTGAAGAATGCAAGTGGTGCCGAGGCTGCGGGTGCGCCCCCGAGGGGAGCGGCCCCGGCGTCCTGCTGTGCCACTGAAGCGTGTTGGTAGCATATGCAACTATTCCAGCAGCGCAGCCAACATGATTTCCTCATCGACCACTCCCCCGCCGCAGCCAGAACCACATCCACTTCAACTTCCGGAGGACCACTTGAATTCGCGCCGCAGCCCGGCGGTCGTGATGCTGCTGAGCAGGATGAAAAATAATGATGGTGGGGTATCCACCGCGTCTGCGAACGCGGTCGAGCGGCACCTGATGGCTGATGACGTTCATCTCTCGTTGATTGACGTGCTCGAGCTCCTGTCCGTCCGCCAGCCCTTGAGCGAAGCACTAGGGCGAGGGGAGCAGGATCCAGCACGGGGACCTTGAATTTACCTGTTGTACTAAAACTTATTCGATGCAAATGGATCGTCGATTTGCTTTCGCGTACGCGTTCTGGCTCCGACATATCGTTAAGATCACGAATCAAGATCACACACCGTTCCCACATGGGTAAGGGAACCAGAAGGATATCGAGTTCCTTTTTTCTGGTGAGTGAAGGGCTGGTCTCCCTCATACCCTCCTTGACTCAGGCCCAAGGCCCAACCCTCCAATCGCACCGATGGGGGGCGAGGTCGTACCTCCGTTCCGCCCTCTCCCAAGTCACACTTGGAGGAGGATACATGGAGCAAAATATAAGGCCGCCCGCTCGTTCGTTCGCAATGCTTTCGATCTAGCGGTTGGTTCTAGGCTCAGCGGCAGGCTCGCCTGCAGTGGAGCTTTTCTAGGTCGCCATGCGGCTCCTCGTCTTGGCAGCTGATGCTGCCTGGACTATGACAGGACTTTCGCCGACCTGCTGCTTTCGCAGGCAGAGGCTTACAGTTTGACCAAGGCAATGAGTTCAGCATAAACAAAGATCAGCAGCTCGTGGGCAGAAGGTGTGTGTTCGCAGACGATGGGATCGATATGTATTTGTAATACCGTTAAGATCACGAATCAAGATCACACACCGTTCCCACATGGGTAAGGGAACCAGAAGGATATCGAGTTCCTTTTTTCTCGCCGCCGCTTCCCCTGCCTCCACCCTAAAATTTCAATCTGATCTGCCGCCTCGGCCCCTGCCACCTCCCTATGATCTGCTGTAAGTCTTCTAAGCACCAGGTTGACGGCCATGCTGCCACCGCCCAGGTATCCGCTTCAAGAGCGGGCTGAAGTTTTGGATAGTGATCCGATTAGTTGGCCTTTTTACTTAAAGGACAAACAGTTGTCGCATGTCCCAGTTAGGACTTCCGCTACGTATACGCCTTACCCCGGGAAAAGGCTGACGCCAGACATCCACAACGGCGCCAGTACTCGTTTCCACGTTAACCTCCTCCGTCGCTTGGAGAAGGTAGTGCGTGAAAAAGAAGAAGACGAATTTGACGAGACGGCGCGTTGCGCCGGGCTATGGAAGCGCTGGCACCAGCAGAAGTTTGAGGAAGGATGGAGCTGGCTTAACTTCGACATGGACAGAGTAGTGATAGATCGTGAACAATATTACAAGGACATCGCGATTAGTACTACGAGGCCCCTCAACCCGCCCGAGCTTTTAGAAGAAGACAAGCCGCGTTACTTCTATTCGAAATATTAGAAGACAATTTGTTTTACTTCGTAAAATGTCCGGTCCCTACGACCGGTGCGAGATCTTCAGATCTCAAGTTCCGAAGCCGCCTCCGTCGAAGCAGGCTAGCGTTATCAAAGCGCAGCTCGATAGCTACAAAAATGTGGCGGACGATATCGCGGCTGCCGTCAAGGCGAACTTGACGCTCCCGAAGGCCATGCCTCAGCTCCCTCCTGGTGTAGCTATCGTAATGGCCAAGCCGTCTTCCGTGGTGAACAGTGCACCGTTCGGCCAAGCCGTGCCTATGAGTGGCCAAGTTGCTCTTCCGCCTGGCCAAGCCGCGCCTTATGCACAAGTGCAGTCCGCAGCCACGCTGTTTCCGCCCAAGGCGTTTTCCGCAGCCCCTCAACAAGGTGGGGGTCCCTTGCCGCCGCTTCCGACGACGTTCAGCAAGGCCGCGGCAATGAAAGCCTCTTCTTCGTCTTCAGCGTCTTCTTCTTCTTCGTCATACGGGGGTTTGGGAGCGTTGGTTGGATTAGCAGGATCCGTTCAAGAAGACGAATGGGAGGATCAAGGCCAACTTTTCGAAGACGGCGCAGGGAATTTTCTGCAGCTGCAAGAAGAGTCGGCGGCGCAGCAGGTGGAGCTGGCGCCGCAAGGGCAGAACTACGAAGACGGTTTCTTCCCGGCGATTCCGGCCCCCTCGCTCGGGGAACAAGTAGCTGTAGCACCGCAGGTGGCGGCTCCAGCGCAGCTACCGGAGCCACAGCTGAAGAACAGCCCACTGGAGGAGCCTCCGGCTCCGAAGGAGCTGCCTGCCAACCCACGCCAGCCCCTTCACCAGCACAAGATGCACGAGAAGCAGCTGAAGTGGGGCGACGTGCTGACGGGTATAAAGCAGCACATCGACGGTGGGCATCAACTGTCGTTGGCGAAGCTAGCGGCGATGCGCGACCCGGACGGGGATTCCGACGAAGAAAGTGTTCCGCTTCCTAAGCCACAAGATTTCAATGCCCAGGACGCGGACGATGACGCGATCTTTGGCTTCGACGCCGTCGACGCTAAGCAGAACGCGAAGACGGTGCAGACTTACAAGACGGTTTACCTGGCGCGGTATGTCTCGCTCATGAAGAAGCTGGGCAAGAGCACAAAAAGGGTAAACTGCACGCCAGCCGCACTTGAAATGCTGTTTAAGGCTTTTCATTTATGCGGAGACTTCCGGAAAAGTAAGCCGACCTACTTTTCCCACGTGAAGTGCTACATTGAGCGGGCGCGCTGGCTTACGATGGAAGAGCAGAAGGCCTACTCCCGCTTCTTCAAGATCCTGCTCCAGAACAAGGCTAACACGCAGTCGCCCGGGCAGGAAGAAGGTTTCCGCGTCTCCCACACGATCCTCAAGTGCTACGGGATCAAGGGGTCGGCGGACACGGTGATTTTCACGTCAGACAAGCGCGACAGCGCCGGACGGCGTTTCAGGCTGACGGCCGGGCAGGTCATGCGGTTCGGCATAGCCGCATGGTTCGGGTTTTTGAGGCCGGATGAGGCCCTGAGCCTGGGCTCAGCAAGGACCTTTTCCTGGCGCAATGGGGTGCAAGTGGTCGAGTATTTCTTGCCCTTCCGCAAGAATCGCCCGGCCTCCCCGTACTTCGCGACGTACCGATGCTGCTGCGCTTACGCGCCGCACTTGGACATACCGTTATGTCCGGTACACTGCATCGACGAAGCTAAGTAACTTCAGGTACGTGCAGAGGGTGATGAACCAAGAAATTTGGCGAAAGTCAGTGCTTGCGCATTATCTTGCACGACGCCGGCTTCCCGTTATACACGCGCGACGGGCGGCAGCTGCTCAACATCTACGGGTACAGGGTCGGAGCAGCTCAGTCTGCCAGGGACTCCGGCACGGACAGGATGCAGATTATGAGGGGTGGTGACTGGAAATGTGACACTACAGAAGGCTGGTACGAACAGCTAGCTTCGGTCAAACCGGATTCCGTTGCCATTCAGTGGCCTTTCTTTAAGCCACTCGTGTACGCGCCAGACACGCACTCGAACACGTTTTCATCGGTTTCCGTCGCATAAGAAAATTCCGATTTCGGTTTCCCGAGCATGCCAAGCATGAGGCGCCAGGCGCTCGATCGGTGCGTCCGTGTTTCGTCGGAGAGATCGCGAGAGGTGAGAAAAAGCAGTGCTTTTCCACGCCCGCAGCAGGCCCCTACCTCTTACTCAAAACTTGTTAGTAACCCGCTTTTTCTCTCTTTCGTTTCCTAGAAAACACTCGAAACGCCACAAGATGGCAGGACAAGTCGATCCGGACGTTCAGGCCGCCACCAACCTGGCCGCAGCGCAAGCGGCCGCTGCTGGGGTTGCCGGCGCGATGGCTGCCGCCAATCCGATGATGGAGCAGCTGCAGCAGCAGCAGTACTTTCTGCAGATGCAGGGCGCCGGGACGGCTACGGACGCGCAGCGCGACCACATCAACGTCACGAACGCTGATATCATCAGTGAGAGCCACTGCGACGACGGGCAGTGCCTGCAAATGTCGCGCGCGATGGACGCGCGTGACATCCTCCGCTGCTGTTCGGACAAGAGCATCCTGACAGCGGGCTGGAACCCGTACAAGTTCTTCGGCGCCATGGCGTGCGTGGGGTTCTTGACGGTGGCACAGGCCAACAACATGATCAGCACGATCACCGGCGCGATCCTGGGGTCTCTCGACTCGAAAGGTCTCGCTCGTGCTGCGATCGCCTACGAGAAAGTCTACAAGATCGTCTGGCGCACGCTGCGCATCATCCTCACGTCCGCTCGTCTGGTTCCGTCTGAACGCACTCGTGCTGCTCCTGTCGCGCCTGCTGTGATTGGGATTTTCAACGAGACCGAAATCGAGCGCTACACGCGTCGGGTGAATTTGACGATGATGGCGAACTTTCGCATGAAGTTCGATCACGAGATCGAGCTGCATTCTCGCGAGCTGATGCTGAAGGCGGAGGTGGCGCAGGAGACGGCTTCTGTTCGTGCCGAATCTGAACGGCTGCGCTCCGAGATGCGCAACCTGAAGAACACCCGCAACACCGGCAACGGCGGTAACGGGGACAAGAACAAGAACAAGAACACTAACAAGAAGAAAAACGAGGGTGACGACGACAAGGACCGCCAGGGAGTTTTGGGCAAGTACATGAAGCCCGGAGAGAGACGCACCTCTCCCTTTCGCCAGAATCCGAAGGACCGCGTCGCTTGCTGGAAGTGGGTGAAAGGCTGCTGCGG